>JASDQU010373522.1:0-14810 GCA_032191745.1 Picea mariana
TGAAAGTTTTTGTGAAGTGTTGAGATTGATTTTTATTGTCCTAGTGCGCCTTACTCTAGCAAATATCCAACTAACTTTAAGTTACAAGTTGAAGCACCTTTTAATTTTTAAAGGTTCGTTATTTCTTGCCACTGCTACTAGATGGTGCCACTACCTTTCATTACTGTAAGAGGTATGTACTTATGATGTCGAGAAGATCACGCCTCCTCTGCCTCGACAGTCCTCTATGCGACCTCCCGGTCTAAGGATCGTTCTTTCCCCTTTGTTAATCCGGAGTGGCTCTTTCAAATCCCTGCTGGAATAAAAATTCAAAATAGATCCATAGGTACTTATTCCCCTCTGTCATGATCTTTTCACATGCTTGTGAATTTTCCTTGAATTGGAGTTTCAAGTTTCGAAACCCTCAGCATCCCGATCTCCTGAGTCCTTGACCCCTCAACCTTCCGATCTCCGAAATGTTGATTTTCAGAAATGGATTTGGTCACATTAGCCCCTCCTGGCTATGCCCTAGTCCATGTGACCACTTCTCATAAGACCGCAATCCTATTTCGGGACATCTCAGTGCGTAGCTCTCGGTCTCCTTCCCTCTTGACTCTCGATTTTACGATACCCAGAATGCCGAAATGGCAGTGTCCTGGCCTTCCTTCCTCTTTGCAATTTCGGGTTTTCGAATACCAAAATTATTTGCCCCTTGTCCACTGGACTCCCGAAATATCAAAACCTAGTATCCTAATACGCTATTTCTGTCGGGCCTTTACCTTTCACGATTTCGGAACTCCAAGTGCCGAAATGATGAACCTTCGAGTCCTCGAGATTTCCGAAATGTCGAAAGCCAAAATCCCGATATGCCTTTTCTTAGGTTCCTCCTCCTTCACGTTTTTAGTTTTTCAAATGCTAAAAAGCCTTTTGGATCCTTTCCCTCAGAACTCGCGAAGTTCTGATTCYTGATACGCCGAAATGACATATGCTGAAATCCTTTCGAGATTTCGCGTTTTGGGTTTTTCCAATGCAAGACTTCTCTTTGCCTCTGCTCCTTCACACTTCCGGTAGCTGAAATACTGAAGTGAYGATTATGGCCCTTTTCAACCTCTATATAGATCAACAGCTGTGATCACTCTCCAGATTGATGACTCTGATCTTTTCAGGAATTTCCTCCACAAGATCCCGAATCCCTTGTACTCAGGATTTCTGAAATCCGGGTACCTGGTTTGCCGAAATGCTCCGGGCTCTAATGCTCTCCTATGAAATCCCTTTCAGGACTTCACGTTTCATGATTTTTTGAACCCCGCTGCACAAATATTGCGCTGTCCTTTGGTACTCCTGGTACCCAAAGTGTCAAAATACCAAACGCCCTTCTCCTTTCGGGAAATTTCCTGAAACTCTGGATTGCTGCCATGCGTCCTCCTATGATGGACAGTCCACATTCATTTCATGATTTCATGACTTGTGACCCCCTATGACACAATCTCCTCTGTCATTTCAAATCCATGGTAGCCAAAATACCGATGGAATCTTGATCTCTACCACATGTCCCTACGAACGGACGACTGTGATATTTTCGGAACTTCGCTAGGTGCGAAGTTGAAATACTCACCTCTGTGAGTCCCAGTGCCTGGATATCTGACATGGATGATTGTGTGACACATGTCCTTTCACAGATGGATGGCTAATATCTAATTCATCATTTTGGGACTTCTGATGTCGAGAATCGAGACCTTCATCCTCAGGACTCCCGAACTATCGAATGCTGAAATCCCGATGTCACTTCTCCTTCAGGACTTTCACCTCTGTTCACAAAGGCTTAACCCTCAGGTATCTCTAGACAGATCTGACAGTTGTCGGCTATTATGAGAAAGATCCAACGGCTCATAATCTTTTCCACTCTGTGCACTCTCCTTCTGCTCCCTGGACGTAGGAAATATTCAACGGTCTAGATCTTCTGTTTGGATCCGACAATAGCTATGCTCCTCCTAAGCTTCTGCGATTTCTTCCCGAACTTGGAAGAATTTCCAAAATCCCAAAGGCCTCAACCTTTGATCCTTTTTCCTTGGTGAGCTCTGTGACTTGAGTCCTCACCTGTGCGTATAAAAATGCTACTCCTCCTTAGCTTACTCCCTTCGAATCCTCAAGGGATTATGTGACTTCTGTGCCTCTGCAGAGTCTTTGTACACAAAGTTCTACTCCTTCTGAGATTTCCTGTCACTCAGACCTCTAAGGAAATAAATCCTTCTTCCTTTCTCCTACAGATGGAGAAACTGATGTCCTCCTGGCACTTTGTCTACTCAAGAAACCTATTGTTGAGTCCTTTAGGGTGTTTAATAACCCTGCAAAGATCCTTCAGTGGATTCTTCTTCAAATTACAGAACTCAGAAGAGTTCTCTTCCTGTGCTTGTCTGCACACTGACTCAATTCTCTCCTAGTAGAGTTGTACAGAACTCCTTAGAGCTTCTGTATTCTTCTAAACTCACAACAGAGTTCCTCTATGCACTCCCTTGCACCTGCGCAATTCCCACCTGACGAAGCTTTTACAAAACTCATAGCAGAGTTTCTGTCTATAACTGTGTCTCTCTACACAACCTGCCTTCTGAGGTGTTCAACAACCTCAAAATTCTTCCCTGAGTTATTGATTTCAACTACTATGCCTGCTTGGCATGCCTTTGTCTGAATCCGCAGAGTTTAGAAGTTCTTCTATGCACTAGTATTCAGAGACCGCACTACTCTGTCATGCCCTCCTGGCATGAAACCACAAAGACCCCTCAAGCCTGAAAATCAAACAACTCACTACAAATGCAAGCCTACAAGATACATCTACAGCATAAATAGACCACTCAAAGACATTCACACAACACAGAATTCATGCAGGAAAAACTGTTGTTTTGTATTAATGGCAATGCCTGTTTTTACAAGGTGTTCCTGAGCACGACCTGTAACAAGTGTTACACATTATTTTTGTCATCCCTATGATCATTAATGCTGTAAACCTATCTGTTGCCTTCAGAGGGGTCAGTGGCATAAGTTCCTAAAGAGAGAAGGGAGAAGAAATTTTCCTGAGACAAGAAGTTGCTTTTTCCTATGTAAAAACCTTATAAAAAGGGATGTTCGCAGGTTGCTATATAGGCAGGGTGCGAGAATGAAAAATTCTCGCAGGTTGCACTATAGCCAGGGTGCGAACAGTTCGCAGGTTTCTATATAGCTAGGGTGCGAACATTCCAGCACGTGGGAAAAACGTACGGTTTCTCAAATTTTCTAGAAGGAGAAGCTTCTATGGTGAGGTGGCATCCGAATGGTTTGGATCTTACTCGCTTTCATGATTTAGTGAGATCATCCTAACCTCCCCACCTTATCTTCTTCAACTTATAAAAGGAGAGGAGTTCTCATGGAGAAAGTTAGCTTTTGGTTGGCTTGGAATTATTAGCTTGGTTGGAGTGGCTTTGAGATTTTCTTTGTCAAGATAGATTGTGAGTAGCTATCAGATCTATGGTTTCAGAATCCTTGGAGCAAGAAGTGTGTGGGGAATAAAGGACAATTGGAAGGGACCTTACAACATCAAGGCAACGGTTGTAATCTCTCTTTCACATCTAATATGATACAATAATATGTTTCTTTCCCATAAAGTTGATGTCACTTTATTACATAATTCCTTGATCATATGTATAGATTAGCTATTGGATATATTATTTGCTTTCACTTTGGTTGGTTTGTGCTGTTTGATCTTGACTGCACAAGAGCGCTGGAGCGAAGCTGGAGCAACAAAGATTAAGGAAGCGATTACAAGGTACGTATCTTCTTCTCACTTCCAATTCAATTCAATAGTTAGATCTACGGAAAGCGATATATTCTGTCCTGTTTTGTTCTAGATCCAGGTGGATCTAGGGAGATCGGTTTGTGTCTGCACTTACGGACTTATCCAATAACAAAATTGGTGACTCCATTGGGGATGATTGTTTCCTAGGTAGTCTAGTTTCCCTTTCTTTGATTGCTTGTTTTCTGGTCTCTGAGTCTGTGAGAGATCCATTAAGACTCTCTGGATCTGAAATTTCTCTCAGAAATTTTGTCCTTTTTTCCAAATTTTGTGTTTACAAACATTCTCGCACAGTACCTTTTAGTGGCCTGCGAGAATCATTGATGTTCGCACCCTGCTGTTCAGTTAGGTGCGAACTTCTCGCACCCTACCAATGTCTATCCTGCGAGAATACCTAATTCTCGCACTGCACTCTATTGCTAGGCTGCGAACTTTTTTGTGAAATTTTTTGGATCGGGTCTTGTCATTTTTTGATGCCCAGTTTTGCTTTGATTAGCTAGATTGAGTTTTTGGAGCCTATATTGATCTGTTCACAGTCTGCTTGACATTCTTTGAATTGATTTTAGCCACTTTTGCTTTGTTTGGTTTTGAAGGATTAGTCTCTTGCTTTGAGTGTCTTTCAATTACAAAGCGTGTGTTTTATTTAGAACTGTTCAAGGAAAGATCAGATTTCTTCTGAATAGTTTGCTTTAAAAGAAAACTTTTAGTTTGGGTTTCTTTGTTTTAAGAAAGTTTATTATTGCTTTTAGTGAAATTTTTGAAACATAAAGATTTAATTTCTTGCTTTATATTAGATTGGGGGCATCCTTGCATTTGAAGTAGCGAAATTGCATGATTGATATTGATGAGTTTAATATATTTTGGGACATCATGCATATGGGAATGATAAATGTTTTCTCCTTCTCGTAGCATAACTTTCATAGAAATGAAACGATTGCATCTTCATATCTTTGCATAATTTTCGATTCGGTCAAAACACCATATTGTCCATGCCATCTTTCTTTTGAGTAACAACAGACATAAAATATAGCGCTTATAAAAATTGATTAGACATTTTTATATTTTCTGGTAGCACACCTACATTAGATTAGTTGTAGGGCTTTGGAATAGGTGTGAAAGATAACTTTCCAAAGCTGCAAACAAGCATAGTATCTTGTGATAGGGAGAGTTTAAATCCACTTAGTACATTTTTTCCTCGGAAGCCCTTCTAACACAAGGGTCAAGCACTAGGTCGCATTGAGACTAGCAGAGTTACTCACCCTGCTTTGTTGGTCTTGGTGTAGAGATTGCACGTATTACGGGGATCACTCGGAGGTATACCCATAATGATGAGTGGAAGCCTTTTGAGTTTATTTCGGCCTAGATACCCTGCCCTTGCGTGTGGATCGGACTGTCGACTATTTCCCCAGGCATCATTGTAGTAATTGGTAACCTTAGTGGCCTATCTCTCTAGGTTCTTTACACGAGGTGACTGTGGAGAGGAAAGTCTTCACGGTACCTGGAATCGACGTTGGCCAAACTCACTCGGCCTCCTTGGAGGGTATACCCACGATTATGTGTGGGAGCTTGCACCAGAGTGTAAGTCCGTTAAGCAGGTCGTCAATGTAACTTTTCCACCCGCTCTATCTCATCCCCTTCTTANTCTTTACACGAGGTGACTGTGGAGAGGAAAGTCATCACGGTACCTGGAATCGACGTTGGCCAAACTCACTCGGCCTCCTTGGAGGGTATACCCACGATTATGTGTGGGAGCTTGCACCAGAGTGTAAGTCCGTTAAGCAGGTCGTCAATGTAACTTTTCCACCCGCTCTATCTCATCCCCTTCTTACTTTGTTCCCGCGATGTTTGATTTCATCACCAACTAGTGCGTTCATTGTGAGAAGGCTTTGTTTGTTTGCTTGCTTCCTAGATTTTTAGCGTGTGCTGTTTGTTTTCCCTAGTGGACTCTATACTGGATTTTTGTTTTTTATGGCGTCAGTTCCCGAAATGACCAATGAAGGAACCTCTTCTCCAGGGGAACCTCTTGTTTTTCCTTCTTATGGAAACATTGGTCCTCCTCACATCGCTACTTTGAGCCTTCCAGGTCTCACAATTGGATTGCCGGTGTGGTTGTTTTCCACTCAGGTCATCCCGAATGCAGTAAGTGCTTCGGTAGTAAACACTTCCCCCCAAGAGCATAAACCTCATGTTTATCCTTCACCATCTTCACCAGTAATGTCTTCTTCACCTTCTTCGCTTGCAAGGTCACCTTCCATTTCATCTTCTTCGTTGAGTGAAAGTTCTGAAGCTAGTAACTCGTTGGATAAGAAGAAGAAGAAACGAAAGAATAAGAAGAAGAAAGATGAACAAGGGTCAAAACCTCCAACCTCTATCAAACATGTTGGAAAACAACCAGTTATTGTTAATCGTGCTGGGAATGTTGATGATGTCAAGATTGCCCAAACAACCCGCAAGCCCAAGTACCCTTGCAGGTTTTGTAAGGGTAGCCATATTCTTAAGGATTGCCCTGGTCTATCCAAGGTTATAGAAGTATGGTCTACACACCCTCGCCAACCCATGTCGTTAGCCTCTGAACAACATGCTGACAACCTCCCGTCAACCAATCATGATACAGTTGGGAAGAAGAAAAGTAGAGTCAAGTTCCCATGTATGTTATGCAAAGGGAGTCATCTAACTCATCTTTGTCCTCATATGAAAGAAGCCTCGAAATTACTGGAAGACATGATTATTTCACAGCCTCAACTTCCAGCTGCTTATCGCAAGATTTCTCTCAACCCACCTGTAGTTGATGGAATGATCACTCCAGTCCCTTCACTGGTCAATCCGGTTGATCATGTTGTCAATCTGGTCACATCCTTAGTTGAACTAGTTGACAAAGTGGTTGAGTCGATACCATCCTCGGTCAACCCCACTCTCCTGTTAGAGAGTGAAGCCCAAGTGGTCAATTTGTTTGCACCTGTTGACCCCATTCTCCCCTTGAAGAATGAAACCCAAGTGGTCGATCTGATCTCATCATCGATCGATCCTACTCTTCCGCTAGAGAGTAAATCTGATACTACCCACGTTTTTCTCGTTGATACAGAATCTCCCGTGTCGAGGGGTATTTCTCCTTCTCCTCTAGAACCCCCTCCAAGTAATGAGGCCATCCATTTTGATTGGGATGTGCTAACTAGACCTCATCTTCCCTCTTACATTCCTTTCCATATTACAGTACAGATTTGTGTTCGGGACGTTACCAAAACATTGATAGATGAAGGTTTGTTTGTTAGTATTTTGTCTTCTATTGCTTGGCAAACATTGGGTTGTCCTCCACTTGTGTCGGTTACGCAGAATCTGTTAGCTTTTAACAGAAGAACTAGTCAACCTTTAGGGACCCTTCCTCAGTTTCCTGTAACTTTGGGAGGGAAAATTGTTTTTATTGATGTCATGGTAGTCCAAGACCCCTTGGATTTTTATTTACTCCTTGGGCGAGATTATGTCTATGCCATGAAAGCTATTGTGTCTACTCTTTTTTGTGTGATATATTTCCCTCACAATGGACGAGTTGTGACTGTTGATCAACTTTCATTCATTGACCCCGCCTGGATTGCATCCCTGAATGATTCTTGTATGCCGACAGTATCGCCCCCACCACAGGTCAATTATGTGGCGTTGTCGCCCATGACTTCAACTTATGATGACTTAGATCCAGTAGTTGACATGGTGATCTATTCGATAGGATTGTTAGAGACTGATCTCTTACCTCCTGTCACTATCTTTGACATGGTGTCCTTCCAGAGTGTGTTTCTTCCTTCCAGTGAAGACCTATTGGAATCCATGACCGAGTTTTGTCCCTTGACATGGTGTCATTCCAAAGAATTGTCCTCTTGGAATCCATGATCAAGAAGAGTGGATTTCCGAGGATAGTTTTTGTGTCTCTGTGGCAACCTCGTTAAAAAATGAAACAGAGGTATGGGGATTGAACCTGGAATTTTGAGGATAGTTTTTGCGTCTCTGAGGCAACCTCATTAAAAAATGAAATAGAGGTCTTCGAGCATAGTTCTTGTTTCTATGTCAAGCTCGCTAAAAAATGAAATAGTTTTCCCCCTCTCTATTTGAGTCAAGTACTTCGTCTAGTATTTGAAGCTTCACTTCATTCTCCTTTGCAGTTGGATGAAACGAAGCTTGCGGGGCATTTGCCTTAGCCTCTGGACTTCATGCTGAAGTGAAGCCACTAGCTTTTTAAGCTAGGGGCTAAGTACCAACCATGAGTTGGGAAATTACAAGCATAGTTTTCTATGGTTTAAGCTTGTGTAAAAAATGAAACCACCTACCTCAAGCATAGTTTCCTCTGGTTCAATCTTGCGTAAAAATGACACCAGGTCCAAGCATAGTTTTGTTTAGTTTTTAAGCTTGTGTAAAAAATTAAAATCTATCCCAAGCATAGTTTTGTTTTGTTTTGAAGCTTGTGTAAAAATGAAAACAATCCTGAGCTTAGTCCTTGTTCTTTCTCGTGCTCGTAAATAAATGAGAATGTAACCGAGTATACTTTTATCACTTTTTTGGACTCGTTAAGGTTATACGAAAAAGGAACCCCCTGGAGTCCTCTTTAAGCTCTTTTCAGACTCTCTAAACATGAAAAGATTGTCGAGCGACATTGCTATTTTCACGCTCATTAAAGTATGTGAAGTACGCGTCTAGTGAGCGATAATTTATCTCTTTTTCGGTCTCATTCAGACTAGTTTACGAAAAAGGAACTGAGAGAGTTCTCTTTTAAGTGTTTTTCCAAACTCTATAATCTTGAAAAACCTTTGAGTTTTCTTTATTTGGACTCATAAAACAAACATTGAAAGGCCCATATGGGACATGAGTTTTCTTTAAGTGTTTTTCAGACTCTTTAAACATGAAAAACCCCTGAGTTTTCTTTCTTTGGACTCGTTAAACAAACATAGAAAGGCCCATATGGGACCGAACCACTCCTTCCTAGGGTTCGTTAAACATACTCCGAAGGATGAGCTTACATCAACAAGCATATGTTATCCTCCTCAAGCTTGCGTAAAAATAAAGAGGTACTCGCCAGAAATGGTGGGGGAAAAAATTGGGAAAGAAACGTATCTAAACCTGTATTCCATGAAAGAGTCACTTTTGAACATGACACCCTTTCACTTGCTTTGTGTCTAGGTTGGAAAATCCACTTGTCTCCTGATCATACTCCTATAAGATTAAAAATTGGTCTGTGATCCTTGTTGTTGAGTCATCATTTCCAAGACAGTTGTCGTGTCATCAATATGTTCAAAAAGATGTCCAACCCGAAAAGCCTTCTATTGCGTCGGCCATTTCTGCAGTCCATAAAGCCTTCTATTGCATCGGTCATCCCTGAGTCAGTCCTGAATCACTTGTTACTCTGATCTACATCAAATCTTGTTACTTGTTTCGTGTCATTGATGTGGGATACATTAAGGCCCTCCTGTGATGAGTCTTTTCCTGTCGACTTCAACTCATTATCCAGGAAGTAGACTTAGAAACTAATTGGTACCTTGGAACTTGCATGCCTCAATGGCAGGTTTCCTCTCTTTTGACAGTGGGTTTTCATTATTGACCCCTGATTGGGAGATTCCACCGAGTGTTCGACTTCAGCTCATTTATTCACATTTGTTGGATTGTACTAGAGTACCTTGGGATTCATTGACATTAATGGTGATTTCCCTCGCGCTTGTTAACGGTATACACTAATGACCGGTAATCAAGTGGTTTCTACCATGTTCGACTTCGACACATGTAATCACATGGTTAGATTCGTACTATAGAGTGGCAGAGATGAAGACCCTGGATATTTTCTGATAGGTCCAGGTTGCGTTGGAGTATATTCATTGTACTGTTGCATATATCCACATTGTATGTCTAGTGGCTATGTTCAAATTTGAGTCTTTAACACATAGATCCACAGTGTATTTTTTGTGGCTATGTTCAGATTTGAGTCATATTGGCATGGATCCACAATGTATGTTTCGTGGCCATGACCTGTTTTACTTGACATGGATCTTCGCATGTCGACATTTATGCTTTGAGTCATTTGTATTCTGAGTATGGGAATGCCTACCTCAGTGATGATGTATTATTGTACTGTATTTTCTTGTTTGTTGGCAGGTTTCCGACCGACTGTTCCTTGTTCCCTACGCACACTCGACAAAGTATTTCAGCTATCACTCTGTTCTAACTTCATACTTTGGGGGGCTCTCTGTTACACATCATTTTCGTCATCCCTATGATCTTTAATGCTGTAAACCTATCTGTTGCCTTCAGAGGGGTTAGTGGCCTAAGTTCCTAAAGAGAGAAGGGAGAAGAACTTTTCCTGAGACAAGAAGTTACTTTTTCCTATGTAAAAACCTTATAAAAAGGGATGTTCGCAGGTTTCTATATAGGCAGGGTGCGAGAATGACCAAGTCTCGTAGGTTGCACTATAGCCAGGGTGCGAACAGTTCGCAGGTTGCTATATAGCTAGGGTGCGAACATTCCAGCATGTGGGAAAAACGTACAGTTTCTCGAATTTTCTAGAAGGAGAAGCTTCTATGGTGAGGTGGCATCCGAATGGTTTGGATCTTACTCGCTTTCATGATTTAGTGGGATCATCCTAACCTCCCCACCTTATCTTCTTCAACTTATAAAAGGAGAGGAGTTCTCATGGAGAAAGTTAGCTTTTGGTTGGCTTGGAATTATTAGCTTGGTTGGAGTGGCTTTGAGCTTTGCTTTGTCAAGATAGATTGTGAGTAGCTATCAGATCTATGGTTTCAGAATCCTTGGAGCAAGAAGTGTGTGGGGAACGAAGGACAATTGGAAGGGACCTTACAACATCAAGGCAATGGTTGTAATCTCTCTTTCACATCTAATATGATACAATAATATGTTTCTTTCCCATAAAGCTGATGTCACTTTATTACATAATTCCTTGATCATATGTATAGATTAGCTATTGGATATATTATTTGCTTTCACTTTGGTTGGTTTGTGTTGTTTGATATTGACTGCACAAGAGCGTTGGAGCGAAGCTGGAGCAACAAAGATTAAGGAAGCGATTACAAGGTACATATCTTCTTCTCACTTCCAATTCAATTCAATAGTGAGATCTACGGAAAGCGATATATTCTGTCCTGTTTTGTTCTAGATCCAGGTGGATCTAGGGAGATCGGTTTGTGTCTGCACTTACGGATTTATCCAATAACAACAAGGTCTCGGCTCCTTCTCTATCTCTATGCTCTCTCTAAATGAGATTTTTTCTCTTCTATCTCTCCCTCTTCTTCTGAATGAGATCTAAGATGTTTTACATGAGGGGGCTCTTCGAGCTCTTCCCTTGAATCTCACCTACCCTATTCAATCGCATTGAATGGGATGTCTAGTCTAGTATCAGATCTAGATATCAGCCTTCAAACATTAAATGCCTACCTACATTATAGCCTATGCAAAGCACGACCTCATGGCTCAACAACCTACAACAATTAATTACATTCAAATTCAAATTTGAAAATGAGGGTTGCGCCTCTCTTCATTGAATGCATGCGCTGACGTGGGCTAGCTGGTTGGATGAATGACGTGGAGAGATGCTCCTGCATCATACTCCTCAACTACAAAATTCATGAGCTCCTGCTCATGAGCTTCCCATCTTAGCTGTTGAAATCCTCCTAGATCCCAAACAACTATCTGGAGTCTCCTTGCTCCACTTCCTTGTTGTTGTTGCTGCTACTGTACTGCTATTGTTGCTGCTTCTCTTATGCTTAGCCTCTCCTTGCTGATATTCCTTTTTGACCTAATCATCCGCTCCCAGATCTAGTCGATCACTTCTTCCAGTTGCTCTAGTGGCTGGCTCTATTTTTGCAGTCTCCCTAGCTGCAAAAAAATTCTGCAATTAGGCAGATCACAATGATCTCCCATGCCTTCTTCATCTGCTTCCAACCTCACCTGTTGGATGTGCATGCCCTGTACTATCACCCTTCTCTCCAGGGCTTCAATCTGTTCATACAGATAAACAAAACTCATGTTTTCTGCTTCTTCTTCTTCAGCTTCTACAAGCTCTAATGCTACAGTCTTTTCAGGTTCCTAGCTAAAAGTATTGAGCCACTCCTCAGAATGCTCATCTTCTTCTTCTGCTTGGGCAGTCTCAAATACCTGCTCCAATCCTTCTCTGATAGTCTCAGCTGCCTGTTCTTTTTCTGATGTTGTTGTTTCAACATCTGCAACACAGATTTTTGCCTCCCCTTGGGCAAATGGCAAGAATATCCCAATTCCCTCAATCATTAGAAGATTCCTTTGATCTTGCTCTCAGATGGTGCAAGTTTTTAACTTGTCATCATCTTCATTCACATGGCTGGTAGAACCATATGAGTTTGCATATTTCAACATCCCTTGCTGATATGAACTCTCCTCCAAATCCATGAGACTTTCAGATAGCTTCGCTTCTATTCCCATGCCCAACTGGAAAACTGGAAACTTTTTGCTACCCTCCTGGTAGTTTATGAGATCCTGCAGTGATATCACCTCATTTCCCACCTAGCAATGTGAAATTCCCTGGCTGTCCTCGTGACAGTCTGTGAGATCCCACAGTAATATCAACTCTTTTCTCTTCTGGCAAATGAGAATTTCTTGGCTGTCCTCATGACAGTATATGAGATCTTTATCTGACCCCATTTCATCCTCAACATCACTGAGATTTCTCCCAGTCTTTGGTTCACATATCTGAAACAATTCTTTTGGTCCATTGAGGTTTTAAGCATGCCTCAACCACCTTCTCAACAACCTCCACTGTCATTCAACCATCAAATCCTTGAATGGCCATTTTACCTTTGTCTTCATGGGCCATTCGTATACCCATCTCGACTTGGTATTCTGCTACATCCACAATGCAAGATTTTCCATTTCTTCCCTCATATTAGTGAGCTCTTCATCTATTTCAAATTTTCTCATCAGCTTTGGGTTTTTCCTCCTAGCATATTTACGGCCTTCAGTAGCCATCTCACTGTCCCTCTCTACCCTTCTGGAAAATCCTCTGTCACTCTGCAACAGTCATCTACAGAGTCTTCAATACTCTATTTCCTTTGCCTTCTCCCTCTACTTGAAATATACAAATAGAGTTCTAGCTCTGATACCACTTGATTTTGGCAAGATCACGCCTCCTCTACCTCAACAGTCCTCTGCGTGACCTCCCAGTATAAGGATCGTTCTTTCCTCTTTATTGAGCCGGAGTGGCTCTTTCGACTCCCTGCTAGAATCAAACCTCAAAATCGATCCACAGGTCCTTCTTCCTCTCTATCATGATCTCTGCACACGCCTGTGACTTTTTCCCAAAATGGAGCTTTAGGTTTTGGAACCCTCAGCGTCCTGATCTCCTGAGTCCTTGACCCCTCGACCTTTCGATCTCCGAAATGCCGATTTTCCAAAATGGATTTGGTCACATTAGCCCCTCCTGGCTATGCCCTGGTCCATGTGACCACTTCTCATAAGACCACAGTCCTATTTTAGGATTTCTTGGTGCATATCTCCCGGTCTCCTGCCTTCTTGACTCCCGATTTTTCGATACCCGAAATGTTGAAATGGCAGTGTCCTGGCCTTCCTTCCTCTTCGTAATTTTTGGTTTTCGAATACCGAAATGATTTTCCCCTTGTACATTGCACTCCCGAAATACTGAAACCCAATATCCCAATACGCTATTTCTCCTGGGTCTTTACCTTTCACGATTTCAGAACTCCAAGTGATGAAATGCTGAACCTTCGAGTCCTCGAGATTTTCGGAATACCGAAAGCCAAAATCCCGATATGGATTTTCTTCGGTTCCTCCTCCTTTGTGTTTTTGGTCTTTCAAATGTCAAAAATCCTTTTGGATCCTTTCCCTCGGAATTCGTGAAGTTTTGATTCCTGATACGCCAAAATGACATCTGCTAAAATCCTTTCGGGATTTCGCGTTTCGGGTTTTCCCGATGCAAGACTTCTCCTCACCTCTGCTCCTTCACACTTCTGGTAGCCGAAATACCAAAGTGATGATTATGGCCCTTTTCAACCTCTAGCCAAATCAACGAATCTGATCACTCTCTAGATCAACGGCTCTGATCTTTTCAAGAATTTCCTCCATAAGATCCCAAATCCCTTATACTCAGGATTTCTGAAATCCTGGTACCCGGTTTTCCGAAATTCTTCTGGCTCCAATGCTCTCCTCAGAAATCCCTTTCGGGACTTCGCGTTTCACGGTTTCATGAACCCTGCTGTATAACGCTTGCACTATCCTCTGGTACTCCCTGTACCCGAAGTGCCTAAATACCAAACACCCTTCTCCTTTCAGAAAATTTCTCGAAACTCTAGATTGCTGCCACACGTCCTCCTATGATGGACAGTCAACATTCATTTCACGATTTCGTGACTTGTGACCCCCTGTGACACAATCTCCTCTGTCAGCTCGAATCCCCAATAGCCAAAATACTGATGGACTGTCGATATCCACCACGTGTCCCTATGAATGGATGGCTGTGATCTTTTCGGGACTTCGCCAGGTGCGAAGTCGAAATACTCACCTCTTTTAGTACCGGTGCCCGGATCTCCGACACGGATGATCGCATGACACATTTCCTTCCGCAGACAGATGGATCTGATCTAATTCGTCATTTCAGGACTTTTGATGTCAAGAATCCATACCTTCGTCCTCAGGACTCTCGAACTCCCGAATGCCGAAATCCCGATGTCACTCCTCCTTCGAGACTTTCACCTCTGTTCATGAAGGATTAACCCTCAGGTATCTCCAGACAGATCTGATGACTGTCGGCTATTCTGAGCGAGATTCAACGACTCAGAATCTTTTTCGCTCTATGCACTCTCCTTCTTCTCCCTAGACGTAGGAAATATTCAACGGTCTAGATCTTCTTACTGGATCCAATGACAGTTGTGCTCCTCCTGAGCTTCTGCACTTTCTTTCTGGACTTGGAAGAATTTCCAAAATCCTAAAGGCCTCAAACTTTGATCCTTTTTCCTTTGTGAGATCTGCGACTTGATTC
>JASDQU010373522.1:30101-43067 GCA_032191745.1 Picea mariana
ACACCTCGGCGATCGATGCCTCATCAGTGGACACCTTATTGGGGACCACAGCATCAACAGTAGTGTCAACCGCAGCAACAACAATTTAGGCCTGTTCAATAGAAAAGACTGGGGTTCTAGGCTGATGGGCCATCATCTTCTACTTCGGGTACTAGGACTACTGGGCCAAAGAAGGGGTGTTGGACATCTGGGGAGCCACACTACCAGCACGACTGCCCTGTGGAGAGGACCAAAGCTTCCAGATCATCCAGACCCACTACTGTGGGAGATATGGGCAGGGCCCATCGAATTCATGCAGCGATGAATAACCTCGAGGCAGAGCACCAATCGACTGTGCTTGAGACGACAGGTACCATCGCTAACCAGACCCTTAGTATTTTGATAGATCCTAGTGCTACTGAGAGTTTCATTTATGGTGCCACGCTAAAAAGGATTAAGGTAAAGATAGTCGAACAGGACGAGTTTAGCTTCGTAGAGATGGCCTCAGGAGCCAAAAAAAAGGTTGGAGGAAAGGTTATGGGCTGTCTCCTTCACCTGGGAGAGTTTGTCACTAGGGCTAACCTGTACGTTACGATCTTTGGATCTTATGATGTCTTGATTGGTATGGATTGGTTGGAATCTCATGAGGTGATACTGAACTGTAAGATGAAACAGTTGAGCTTGGTCGATGACGATGGACAGAGATGGGTGATTGTAGGATGGAACCAGGGAGTTTCCCTGAGGTTCATCTCTTCCTTACAACTATGGAAGAGTATGCGTAAGGGGTGAAAGGTTTATGTGATCCTTGCATTAAACGATAAGGGAGTAGTGGAAGGTCTAGAACACCTTCTGGTGGTGAAAGAGTTTGCAGACGTATTTCCAAAGGAGTTACCTGGGATGCCACCAGAGAGGGAGTTGGAGTTTACCATAGACCTAAAACCGGAGACTGAACCGATAGCAAGAACGCCTTATCGGATGTCGACCCTGGAGTTACAAGAGTTGAAAATGAAACTGAAGGAGTTTTTGGACCTAGGACTGATACGTCCTAGTGTGTTACCATGGGGTGCACCTGTTATTTTTATAGAAAAGAAGGATGGGTCATGGAGGCTCTGCATTGACTACCATCAACTGAACAAGGCCACGATCAAGAATCAGTATCCATTGCCAAGAATTTATGATCTGTTCAATCAAATGAAGGGCGCGACGGTGTTCTCCAAGATTTATTTGCGATCAGGGTATCACCAGTTGCGGATCAAGGAGGATAACATCCCTAAGACTGCCTTTAAGACGAGGTTTGGACATTACGAGTTTACTGTTTTACCGTTTGGACTTACAAACGCCCAAGAGGTATTTATGCGTTTGATGAACGGGGTGTTCCACAAGTACTTGGACAAGTTAGTCCAAGTGTTCATTGATGATATTTTTATTTACTCTCGTACGACGAAGGAGCATGACGAGCACTTGTGCTTGGTACTACAGTGTTTGCGAGAACACAATTTGTATGGGAAGTTGTCCAAATGCTCATTTTATCAATCGAAGATTCACTACTTAGGGCATGTCATCTCTATCAAAGGCATCGCCATGGATCCATCCAAGGTCGAGGCTATTATGGAATGGCTTGCACCTATGAATGTCCTGGAAGTGCGTAGCTTCATGGGTTTAGAAGAATACTATCGACAGTTCGTCGAGGGATTTTTGAAGATAGAAAATCCAATCACGGAGTTGCAGAAGAAGAACAAGAAGTTTGTTTGGACCAAAAAATGCATGGAAGCGTTTCAAAGGCTCAAGGAATTGTTAAAAACTTCACCGATACTAAAGGTCCCTGACATGGATGCACACTTCTTGGTATGCACTGACGCATCCAAGGAAGGCTTAGGCAGATTCTTGATGCAAGATGAACGAGTGATTTCTTACATTTCAAGGAAACTAAGAAGGCATGAGGAGAACTATGCGACGCATTATTTGGAGTTATTAGCCATCCTATATGCCTTGAAGGTTTGGAGACACTACCTTGTTGGATGAAAATTTGAACTAAAGATTGACCATTGTGGAATACAACACATATTTATGCAAAGTGACCTGAACGCACAACAACAACGTTGGTTGGAATTCCTTAGCGAGTAAGACTTCAAGATTACTTACATAAAAGGAACAGTGAACCGAGTGGTGGATGCATTGAGTCAGAGATCACGCATCTTTTCGGTGTTGCCTCTTCAAACGAATCTAAGTGAAAAGATTCTAACTTTACAGTGTGACGATGACTGGTACAAAGAGGTCGAGGGTTTTATCGAACAAAACACAATGATGGTACCACGATTTAAGGGATTTTATTTTGATAGCAATGGTTTATTGAGGTTTAAAAGTCGGATCTATGTACTGCCAAATGAAGAGTTGAGGATGTTCATCCTAAGCGAGGCTCATAGAGCAGTTTACATGGCTCACCCAGGAGTCACGAAGATGAAGGCAGACCTTAAACCCTTATTCTTCTGAAAGGGGATGAAGGAAGACATAGTCAACTATGTGGCCAGATGTCTATAATGGTAGCAGGTAAAAGCTGAACATAGACACCCAACAGGATTACTACAACCACATGCTATTCTGGAATCGAAATGGGAAGTTATTTCGATGGATTTTATTTTTGGATTTCCACTGATGGCAAGGAGACATGACTCGATTTTTGTAGTAGTAGACACTCTGATGAAGAGTGCTCACTTTATTCCTGTGCATACGACGTATCAGGCACCTGACATAGCTAGAGTCTTCATCAGTGAGATTGTGAGGCTGCATAGCGTGCCTAAGAGGATTATATCCGATCAAGGATCAGTGTTTACTGGACGATTTTGGATGAGTTTCCAAGAGGTCTTAGGAACCCAACTTAACTTTAGTACTGCGTATCACCCGGAGACTGACAGGCAGACCGAATGAACAAACTAGACCTTGGAGGACATGTTGCGCATGTACGTGATGGACCAACAAAAGCATTGGGAATAATTCTTGCCACTAGTGGAGTTCGCTTACAAAAACAGTTACCAGAGACCCATTAAGATGGTGTTATTTGAGTTTATTTACGGGCGATCATGTCAGATGCCCTTGAGTTGGGATCGGCTTGAGGATAGGGTCCTGGTAGGACCATAAGCGATCCAAGAAATGGAAGAGAAAATGAAAACAATAAGAAAAAGGATTAAAGAAGTGCATAATCGACATAAGAGTTATGTCGATGTGCATTGTGCCAACCGTAGTTACGACGTGGGCGATCGAGTCTTCTTGCAGGTTAAACCACATAAGAGTCCAATCAAGTTTGGGAAGGGAGATAAAATCTCTCCTAGGTTCATGGGACCTTTCTATATTGTGGAGAGAAAGGGGCCCGTGGCCTATCGACTAGCCTTGCCTGGTTCCTTGAGGTGTATGCACGATGTTTTTCATGTATCTTTTTGGAGAAATTATATTAGTGATCCTACACATGTTGTTAAAATGAGTTCCTTGCAGGTATCGGACAAGCGAGCGCTCACAGCTGAGCCAATCCATATCTTGGATCATCACGTTCGACAACTACAATGTCGAACGGTAGATCAGGTCAAGGTCCAGTGGGACAATTGTAGTTCGAACTCGGCGACCTGGGAGGACGCATATGATATGCGCCAGCAGTTTCCATTTTTGTTTGATAGATAGCCATATGATACTGTGATATAATTTATTTCGTCATTATACTATGAAACTTCAGAACGATGTTTAGACCAAGAGGGGGTATATGTAACATCCGGCTCTGGTGCACTGAGCAAACTTATTCTTTGAGGACACTTGCTCGCAAGTGATCCAGATTTTATGCTATTAAAACTTTTGATTTTGATTATGATGCGTTATGGGTTGATGACATGTTGTTTTACTACATTGACATAGACAAGTTCTATTGACTCGATTTTACTGAGTGTCCAGGGTTTTGGACCTATTGGAAGCCAATTCAATTTTTTCCATTACCCGATAAGCTGCCTACACCTATGTCTCTTGAACTTCAAATTGTCGTCGCATTTTGCAAATAGAAGACATTTTCATTTCATGCGACATTTGCAAATTGGTTTCAATTTAGTTTTTGCGACTGAAAGCGTGAAAAATCCTCCATCGTTATTTGGACTGTCATGATCTTCTCATTGATATTCTGAAAGGCACTTACCTTTGGTTTGTTATTAAGTGGCTGGAATGATTTTTCAAACTATGTCCATTTGCCTACTCTTACTTTGATTGCGCAACTTGATTTTTATTTAATTGACAAGGCTTTGAGCATGTTAATTTATGAATTATACTTGATTATATAGGGGTCATGGTTGATTTTGGTTTTTATATGATGTGATCCTTACTATTATAAGATCTTGGCTTATCGATTTTATGAAATCTCTTGTCACGATGTTTTATAAACTTTGATTACACATTATGCAACAAGCGCATGGGTAACATATGAGTCTGATTTCATATTGAATGGCAATAGTTTGAAGTTATGCAATGGCACGTTGATTAAACATTTGGGTTTTTGGTTTAACGTTGGTTTGAATTATTACAGGTGCATATTTAACTTTGGGTTTGATTCTATGTTGAACATTCATGATTTCAAACAATACACTGGCATATTGGTATACCATCCACCGTTTAATTTTTGGGCTGGCCGAATATGATTGATTCAACAGCATTGTACCTTGTCATTACTGCTATGCATGGCGGTGGATAATCCCACCACCCTCGCACGTGTACATTAATTTTCTTCCCCTTTCATCATTCTTAGCTGTTAGCCCAAACGATTTTTCCCCTGTGTGTTTAATCCGAACCCTACCATGTGCCCGCACCATGGCTTCGGTCGTAAGGGCTGAACCCAATGGTAGCCAGGAATTGTTGATGTTCGATGGTGCTTACAGTGACCTTGAGGAATTCGGATGGTTCCCATTCATACGAAATTTTGATGGCTATAACCCTAGCATGGCTCGGCAATTCGCATTAACCTTTGATGGCTGTCGAGTCAAGGTTGGGGATGTGCAATTGGAAATTGACGAGCAATTTCTCAGTTTAGCTACCGGTCTGCCTGCTGCTGGACAGAAATGGTCAAAAAATTGCAAAGTGGAAGATGTCCCATGGACATTGCTCTTCCAGTCACGAAGGGTGAGTTCTTGTGATAAAGGTTTTCCCACGAATATGCTCAAGCAACGTTGGCATGACTTGTTGATGATAACCAAGCAGTTTATCACCTGCGAGGGCCGGTATGGTTTCATTTTCTTGTACCACCTTTGAATACTTATGGTTTTCATGGGATATGAGATTAATATGCCTTACTACTTGCATAGGAGTCTATTTAAAATGTCTAAAAGATACAAACGGAACCAAGCCGATAACAGCCTTTTTCACTTTGGGTTAATTAAAATGCTTGTGGTTTGTCATTTGGGGTTGCACCGAGACTGTTGGAATGATTTTCTTAAACGCAATAATTTTGATGATTCAAGCCCACCACAGGTTGACAAACCTGTGGTGGGTGAGAGAAAGTCAATACCCCCTGTGCCTTACAGTGCCCTGTTACCTACACCCCTACCTGACTCACCTATTGACCTACCCAATTCTGTGACCAAACATGTCGAAGTTGTTAAACCCGTGGCTAAAAGGCCTAAAGCCAAACCTACTGTGAATTCTAAAGGCAAAAAGAATGCCCGGTTAATCTCTCGCATGGCAAGAAACAAACCGAAAACTTATGTCAAACCTGACCCTATTATGGTGAGTGAAGATTCTGACTCAAAGGTGGAACGTTACCTGGCAAGTGAGTATCCCTATTCAAAAGGTCTGTGTGACAAACCTGCATACGATTTTGTGAAAAACCTACCACCTTGCTTGCACAATGACCCTAATTATCCAGGCATCAAAATGCCTTGTGAAACCCCTGGTGATTCGTCAAAACCCCCTCCTGCTCTAGCCGAACCAGCTGCTCCACCATGTGATCAGTGTGGCTCATGGTTAGAAAGGTATTACCTTGATGTGCCAATGCTACAGTCCATAATTCATGCTCTGGAGGATCAAGTTGCAAGGCTCACCAGTCAAAAGGCTAAATCGACATCCACTGATAAGAAACAACGAACAACAGGTTCGATTTTGTTTAAGAATGTGGAGTCGGCTACAGCGGTCGTCAATTCAAAATTAGCATAGCTCGAGCAACCTCACTGGTATGACTATCACCTGTTTATATGAAAAACTCATAAGCTCTGTTTACAGCGTGGATTTGCTTTGACACATAAGCATGCATTATTGTATATAATTTTCTTTTGGTAAATCAAAATTCGTTTATTGGATTTATCTTTGATTCAATTGATCGTGGTATGGATTTGATTGTTTTAATTTGGTTTGAATTGAATACTCTGTCGCTTGTTGAAGTTGTTAGTGTCTTTTCTAAACATAAGTTGTTTCTGGTATTTCAATTCCAATTTTGAACACAGTCAATATCTCATTTCGAGCTGGTTATATTCTATACGATATGGTTGGCAATTATGGTTAACTGTTGTGATTTTATATTCCATGTCTTTTTGACCAATTCGAATACCATTCCGTTAATGCATAACCAAATTGCGAATAGATATGAGTCATAACTGTTATACTCAACCAATCGATTCGCATTGTTTTGTTTGACCGTGTTATCATTTCGATTCATATATTGTTTAAATTTGATTTGGGAATGAAAGTGATTATGCCCAGGATTACGATTTGTTTCTATATTTGACTCACTCACGATTCGGTTCGATTGTTGCCCAGTTTACGATTATCACCTCTGTCGATTTGATGATGGTTGTGATTACTATTTTTGGTCCTGCCTATTGACTGTGTAACGCTCAGCGATCGGAGTCTATGGAAGATTTTGGTGGATGTTGTTATGCATGTTTCATTTTGACTATAATCGTAACAGCTTTTCCATATTGGTATTTGGTTAAAACAATACGAATCTTATACACATTGTTACAGCCATAACTATTCGATTATGATTGTATCGATTATGATTGTGTCTTATATGATATGATTCACAATTAATTTCATTTGGATATGAAACAATTTGGTTACTATCTGACCCGATTTTATGGCAACTAAAAAACAGAGCATTCTTATCCTGTTTCGATTGCATCCTTTTCGATTTTGTTTAATTTGAATGATAAATTTTCTTGAACCATTAGTAATTCGATTTTAATGTTTATTAAAAGAAAATTAAATTGGATTGTTTTAAAAAGATTTCGTTTGATTTCTATCTGGTCCTGTATGCTATTTTAGACTATCTATAGAATCAGATGATTCTATAGCTAAGTCTGTAGGATCAAAGTTTTGTTATTTTGTTACTGAAATATCTCTCTAATTTGATATTTGTGTTCTATTTCAGGTAAATTCGAAATTGCAGTTGAGTTTATGAGCAGTTAGGGGATATTTCAAAGATTTCACTTGCATTTTGATTTCCTAGTTTAGTTGATTTTGGGATATTTCCCAGATTATATAAAACATTTTGATATTATCCACAGGGAGGTTTTACCCTGTGGAGAGACTTATATATACTTATGATTTTTGTAATAATGTTCATCCTCATTCGTGGGAGAACAAGGATATGGAGTCTTAATACAGACTGAAGCAGAATTTGGTGTTTTGTCACAGCTTTAGCTTCTCATTATATCAACATTTTGTTTCATGTTGTGTATATCAATTTGTAAATGGTTTATGACTACTTTAGCTATCTTGATCATGTGCAAATGATATAATTTTAATTAATGTAATCCATATCTAGTTTCTTTCAAGTATATAAAAGATATAACAATTGTCTAATTCAGTTTGTGAATGACAGGTTTATCTTCTTCATGAATTGAATTGTTAAACATAATTTTTTGCATAACAGGTTTCCCTTATTGCAGAGATTTATAATCATATAATCGTTATGATCTTTTATGTCTTGTTTGTCCTGTAAATAACTCAAAGAGCAGTCCAGCCGATCGTTTACAAAAATCTCTTGGATCAACCGGTGTGAGTTTCCTTCCTCCGACCAGCTTTGAAAACATCAAACACATGACAAATTAGGAGCGCTTCCAGGTCAGTTAGTCGCTTGTTTGTTCGTTGTTTTTATTAGTAGATTATTTTAGCTATTAGTTTAAGTTAGAATTAACATATTAGATCGTTTAATTTAAGTAGTTTTATTTCTTTTTCATAAAATATAAAAATGAAAAAGATTTATGGTTGTCTTAGGACAGAAAACCTTTGAGTTTTGCAGGTTTTATGTAAATCTGCCAAGTGTGTATATTGTATATTTGTGAATAAGCTGTATTATAACTGGTAGTTAGACAGTTAATTGGTAGAGTTAGTGTAATAGTAATTAGTAGAATAGTTAGTGTAATTTGTACTTAGTTTTAGTTTCATTTAGTAGTTTGTTTTAATTAGATTAGTGTATTAGATTAGTTTTAGTTTGTTTTAGTTTGTTTTATTAGTTTTAATTAGATTAGTTTGTTTTGTTAGTTTTAGTTAGTTTAGTTAGTTTTATTTGTTTTAGTTAGATTAGTTAGTTTAGATTAGTTTTCTCTTTGGTTTGTTAGGACTTTAGAGTGGCCAACGGAGTCGTTAAACCCGTCAGGGTGGTTCATTCCAAACAGCTTGGGCTATTTAGACAACCCCGGACCGGTTCCACTCTCTCAGTTGACAGACGATCAATTTAGCCCGTCAAAAAATGGCATTAGAAGGAGGGACAAAACTTAATTAATGGCACGAGGTGGTCGCAAGACTCCTCCCCCACCTAATCGCACACCTATAGTGACTAGAAGCCGTTCACAAGATAATATCCCCCCTCAAACAACAACTACTTCAACTGAAGATCCGTAGATCACAGTTGAGCCAACAACCCCTAATCCTATAGGTGGTGATCTCCAAGAGATCAGTCATCAATCTCTTATTAAAACACATAGTGCCTTATCCAGTCTTAGGTAACCAAACCGCCCGTGGGGTCAACCTTTAGACTTCTATGATACCAAAGAACAGTTAGGTGACATAGACCTCACTGTGAATTCTCTAGATCCAAACTTAAATCCTGCTGCAGGAGGATCTGGGATACCTCCTTCACCACCTCCTTCATCTCCTTCCTCTTCTGGAGGAGATTCCTCTTCTGACGAAGGCAATCCACCTTCTCAGCCTTCCACACCTAATTCCCCAATGGCAAATCAGAACAACCCTGCTAGACCTTGGTTAGACCAGGATGCAATAGCTGTACCTGGAGCCCAGCACCCTTTACCCAAGCATCCAGAGAAATGGATTCCTAGGTTTGATCCCGATTCAAAACAGATAGCCGAAGATCATATCAAAAATTTTATGTTAGCCATCAGACTCCGTAATGTTGAACATGAAGGTGTTGTCTGTAGGTTGTTCCCTTACACCTTTGATGGTAATGCGTCCACTTGGTACTTTGCCCAATAGCCCCATACCATAGTGTCTTGGGAAAAGTTTGAGTCATGCTTTTTGGAAAAATTCAGAGATGGAAAACCTCTGGAAGTCTTAGTCATGGATATTTCGATCTTGAAAATGAACTCAAAAGAAAAAGTTAAAGATTTTAATCAAAGATTCCTAACGCTTAAAAATTGAATCCATGCAGATTCTATGTCTGTTGAGAGTCTTGTAATAGCTTACTATACTAAAGCTCTACATCAAAGTATAGCTATTTGGGTTAAACATTCTAAAAAGTCCACGTTGTTAGAAGCCTTTGAAGAGGCTACTCAAATTGAAAAAGATATACTTATCCTTAAGGACTCTTCTAGCAACAAAACTGAGACTGTTTCTTCTTCCAAAAAGAAGATTGAAATTCTCCCCAGACCTACACAAAACAAAAAACAACCTGAAAACTCTGATTTGGAAAATTTAACCAAAGTTGTACAAAAATTATCTAATCAAGTTATAGATTTAAAAAGGTCGACTGAAGAAGCCTCTTCGAGTAAAGGACCCTACAAACCTCCTTTCCGAAAGCCTTTTCCCGCCAACCGGCCTAATCCAAACCCCGAAGGCTTGAACCTAGAAAATTTGCAATGCGCTCTCCAAACAATTCTAGGAGCTCAAGATGACTTGATACCTCCTGAAATCCCTCAAGAGGAAGTCGAGCAGGAAACAACTCAATAAGAAGAGTCTTCTCCAAATATCTTTGGACACTTCTCGGATAGTATCTTCCAAGCCAACTTCGAGACTGTTCACCCTTACAACACTAGGAGTAAGACAAAAAATAAACCTCCTGCCGAGAACACTACAACTTTACCTCCAAAGCCATCTAAATCAGTAGAAACTAAACAAAGTAATGCTGGCCCTAAATTAGATTATGATGTTGTTGAAGATCTTAAAAAATTACGGGCCAACATTTCTATTTATGAGTTGTTGAAATTTCCATTTTTGTTACAGAAGATGTTGCAAAATATTTTAGACAATGGCAAGAATGGTAATTCAAATGGTAATAAGGTTGTGCAAAGCAAAGCTCCGCAGAAGACTTCCAAAAAAAGTAATCCTGATCCTCAAGATAAAGGAAGCCTTCCTGTACCATCTGTAAATAATGTAAATAATGTAAATAATGTTAATGACACAAATAATGTAGATAAAGTAGCATTAGAAACCACGAGTAAGAAATCACAAGCTACAACTCTAAGTACTCGCAAAAATGTACCTCCTTTTCTTTTAACTTTCGAAATATTCAACAGAAATGTGCATAATTGTATGGTTGACTCAGGAGCATCGTCAAATGTGATGCCTTGGTTAGTCTGCCAAAAGATTAACGTCAAAGTAGAACCATCTTCTTTGAAAATCATACAACTTGATCGAACAAATGTCAAAGTTATAGGCGAACTGAAAAATGTATTGATTAGATTATCGTCTAACCCAAAGGTTCATCAGGTTATTGATATAATTGTGGTGGATATTCCAGAGGTGTATGGTCTATTTTTGAGCAGGGACTGGTCGGAGAAGCTACATGGTTACTTCGCAACGGACTGGTCTCACTTATGGCTTCCAGAAAATGGTAAGCCCAACAAGATCAGGGTGAATCGTGAGCGTTACCTCAAGTTCACAGTAACAGACTTGAATGACCCCAATGAACCATACACACCTCCGGCTGATTCACCTGAAGTCCAAGGGATGGACACCTTCTTCAGAAATTTTATGGCTGAAGCTTCACCTATCAACAATCCGCAACAGCAATCCGAGATCGCGACATGTATGCAACCAACAACTTCTATGCAACAGTCCTGTGAGCCCAATGGAAATCAAATTTGGTCTCTATATTTTGACGGTTCCAAGTCTAAAGAAGGAGCTGGTGCAAGCTGCATCATTATCGATCCGGCAGGTAATAAAACATTATTGGCTTGTAGATTAGAATTTGAATGTACTAACAATATTGCAGAATATGAGGCTTTATTGCAAGGTCTCAGAAAAGCCTTGGACATGCACATTCAAAATCTGGTTGTATTCGGTGACTCTGAGATAGTGGTCAGGCAAGTGAGATATTCTATACACTGTCTTTCCCCACATCTCAAATGTTACCAGTCTGAGGTATGGATTTTAATGAACAAATGTTTTTATTTTAATATAAATTCCATTCCTAGATTAAATAATGCTGAAGCAGATCTACTCGCTAATGTTGCCTCCAAACTTCTTCTTGCAGAAGGCTTATCCCCGAACGCGTTCTTCGTGGAGCTATTGTTTCGACCATTTGTTCCTGACAATATCACAAACTGGAGAGTATTTGACGATGATTAGCAAATCATTAACTTTGTGCACATGGAAGAAACCTTTCAAGGCGCTGTGATAGATGAACAAACACACGACGACAATTTGCATGAATTTAGGTAATACCTAATCCGAAATCTCCTGAAGCTCTATCAGACATGGTAAATTTCATACCCAAATCTGTTGTTAGACTAGAAAATTTTTATGATTTTGAAGATAAATTTAAAAAGACGGTCAATTTCGCCCACCCTAAATTGACTTTTTCATAAGACAATGAGGAATTGTTGGTTTTGCAATTGCTTAAAGAATTCAAGGATGTCTTTTCATGGACCTACGATGATCTTAAAACGTTTGATCCCAATATTATACAACATGTCATCCCGATGAAGCTCCAAACCTAAACTAGAACCTAAACTGAGGAAAATGAATCCTAAACTAGAACCGACCGTACAAAAAGAATTGAATAAAATCCTAAGTGCTAAAATAATTTTCCCTGTTAGACACACTCAATGGGTATCCAACCTCGTCCCAGTGTGGAAGAAAAATGGGGAAATTCGACTTTGTGTCGATTTCCGAAACCTCAACAAAGCATATGACAAAGATAATTATCCTGTCCCTCCCATGGAATAGATCCTTCAACAAGTATCTAGTTCTGAGAGGCTATCCTTACTAGATGGTTTCTCTAGATATAACCAAGTCTTGATGTCTCCGCCAGACCAATTAAAAACTACCTTCTGTACCTCGTGGGGCACTTATACTTATCGCAAAATTCCCTTTGGATTGATTAATGCTGGTGCTACCTTTCAGAGAGCAATGGACATTGCTTTCAGAGGCTTAATCAATCACTCTGTAGTAGTCTACTTAGATTATGTGACTATTTATTCTAAAAACAAAGACGATCATTTAGCTCACTTATGAGCCGTTCTGCTACGATGTCGTAAATACGGCATCTCCTTGAACCCCAAGAAGTCCATCTTTGCAGTAGAACAGGGTAAATTACTAGGATTCATTGTGTCTAGTGATGGAATGATTATTGACCTAGAGAGGACCTAGGTCATCGCTAAAATTCCCCCACCTACCTCCAAAAAATCCATGTAGTCTTTCCTAGGCCGGATTGATTTTGTGAGAAGATTTGTCCCCAGTTTCTCCGAAATGGTCAGGCCTCTCCAGAACCTGATTAAGAAGGACACCCAATATCACTGGGGAACTACAGGAAACCAAGCTTTCAATGCTATAAAGAAGGCCATAATAGACGCT
>JASDQU010373522.1:56913-84318 GCA_032191745.1 Picea mariana
TGGATATAAAATGTAAAGAGGGAATTAATTATTTTATCTTTTGATAATTTAAAAAGATACTAAATTAATGATAAAAGGGAAAAGGGGTTAAATTCCACACCTGCCTTTTTGAGTTCTAAGTAAAAGGGGAAAGAGAAAAAATAAAAAAAATAGGAAACTAGGGCAAAGAGGTAACATAAAAAGGAAAAAGGGGAACTTAAGGGAAAAAGCGGGAAATAAACTTAGTAAAGAATCTACATTTAAGAGCTTTCTAATTTTAAATTGAATTAGCAATTTCATAATAGGGAAATCTTTAAAACCTGTAAGGGAATTTAGGGACACCTAGGAGTGATTCTAGGAGTAACTCTAGGTGGGTGAGGGAAATAAAGATAATTACTTAATTAGAGAAATTAAATTATGGAGGAATGTAGGGGATGGGGGACACTTGTACGCAGAGGAATTTTTAGGAATTTATTTTTAAAAACTTTAATTAAATGAGATTTAAGGAAAGAAAGGAATTTCGAAACTCTATAAAAGAAAGGGAGGAGAAGGAGGAAGGAGGAAGGATTATCTTCTGTTTTCATAATGTTATGCTGCAGAAATATCGTCTTGACTGATTTACTTGTGGGAGTTGGGATACCCATCTCGGAGAGGAGTGGTAGCTCGGCCTTGCGAGGCGATCTGGGAGCTAGATGAAACCTATGGATAGTGTGTGTGGCCCCTTTGCGTCTCGGGTGGCTAAGGGGGAAGAAAAGTACCCCTAGCATTGACTGGGAGGTATCAGTGAAGTCTCAATGATCGACGAGCGGGAGCTGCACGGAGCACGCAGGACGTCATTTGGAGCGGGAAAGCAGGCATCAGTACGCTTCCTTCATGGAATGGTAGATTGTTGTAGGAATTATGATTTAGACCTGCATGTTTATTGGATAGGTAAATTGATTGTCTAGTCTCATGACTGAAATTTTTATAGCCTAGTTGATTGATGGTTGATCGATTTTCGTGGCCTTCGTCTTCCCTCAAGTCGTGACTGCCCTGTTTGTTGATTGCGACCTTGAGGTCGTTTATCCTTCATCCCTAGCTCACCAGTCCTCGCCTGAGTAGTCGGCTAGGAGCCTGATCCATGGTCGTCGCCTTAGAGATAAAAGACCTATGGATCTCAACACCCTGCTTTTTTGTGCGAGGATGGTGAAGTGAAGGCGAACCTTTCAGTTGCCTACCTATGTTATTTTCCTTGGTCGATTTTTGTTTGCACCTTCTAGACAAAAGTGTCTCTGTATATGGAATTATTGCGTAGTGTTGGTTATCCCTGCAACCATCCCATGACCCTTTTACTTTGGGTCCTTGTACTCTCACTTTTGTCTGGGTTGGATGGGTATGATGGCTGGAAAAAAAAATTAATCTCGTGTCTGCATTTACCATTTGTGTTATGGCTAGGGACAGATTTATTAAAGTTCTGTCTGCAAATTTTTATTGAAATTGTTTTACTACTAGAGGTTTTGTGTGCGATTTTATAATGAAAACGTTTTATGGTTGGAAGTTGACGTCTGCTATATTTTTAATGACACATTTTATTGCTGGAAGTTATGTCTGCGATTTCTTGACTTTTCTGGGTGAAATTTTTGGGGCAAATTTTCCCCCTGGTCTCATCGCTGGATTGAGGCCACCTCTCGAATTGGTTTATTTATGACCTTCACTTCAAGCGATCTGCTAAAATTGCATCTATGTATTTGATGTTACGCCTTCACCCTTGCGATTGGTATAAATTTGTTGTATATCCCTTTTCCTCTACCAATCGTGTTTATGCATAGTTGTAAGGTCATCCCTCTGCCAAAATCATGTGCATGTAATGGTTGTATGATCCATTCCCCTGCTGAACTGTATATAAGTAAAGGCTGTAATAATAACAACTATGCGATTGGTTTTGAAACAACTCTTCAATCCCTTCCTTGGCATTTCGTTTTGTGCATTCATTGTAAATACTTCGGCGGTTTGGGATTGTGTAATGATGTACCATCCTATCCTCTACAAATCGAATCTATGTAATGGCCATCTTCTAATTACCTCCACTTTTATAAACACGATTTGATATAATACTTACCTCTACGATTGCACTACGGTGACACCTGCCTCTATGTTTTCTTGGGGCCACGGATCTTTGCAAATTTTTTCCCTTAATTATTGGTTGGCAGCGATCTGATAGCTGCACTCTGACTGTGTTAGGGACGTGATCATGACTGTTCATGGGAGGCGTTTGACTGTGTGATAGTTGCACCCTAGGCGACTGAGATTTGTTGTACGGTTGACCCTTAGTTTCAACGGCTAGAATTGATTGTTTGCTGGAAGCGATCTAATGAAATGATGGAAGCTTTTGAATGATACTGACATCGATTTTCTTTCTTAAACTACAGCCTAGTCATATAATCACTCTTCTTCTTAATTTACATAATAGGCACAACCACATGTAATTTTGACAATAGTCTCGACTGTTGACACCCTTGTGTAATTCCGATGTATTTGGAAGCCTTTGTGCATTCCCCCCCCCAGCTCTACATTCTTGGTAATTAACCATTACTTACTAATGCAATTCTATGGCATTTCACTCTTACCTTTGAATGTTTTTACTATGCCTCGCAGTAATTCTCATTTATTACTTGAGGCAGTAAAACTCTTTAATGCATATCGTAGTGAACCCAATTTTAGAGATATGGTCTTAGTTTCTCATTGAATGATTATGGCCTTAGAGAAATTACCCTTCTTAGTTGACCCCTTAGTAGTGAGTAATTTAATGAGTTAATAATGATTCACTATTGCAATTTTCCTTAATATAGATAACCTTGTTAATTGCAATATTGATGGTTATGTTAATGTCATGTTAATTGCCTTACTTACTGTATTAATTGTCATTGTCTTGTAATTTGATTAAAAGTACACTTCCAAAGCAATACTGTAACAGTAGTGAGTAATTTAGTGGGTTAATAATGATTCACTATTGCAATTTTCCTTAATGTAGATAACCTTGTTAATTGTGATATTGATGGTTATGTTAATGTCATGTTAATTGCCTTACTTGTTGTATTTATTGTCATTGTCTTGTAATTTGATTAAAAGTACACTTCCAAAGCAATACTATAATAGTAGTGAGTAATTTAATGGGTTAATAATGATTCACTATTGCAATTTTCCTTAATGTAGATAACTTCGTTAATTGTGATATTGATGGTTATGTTAATGTCATGTTAATTGCCTTACTTGCTATATTAATTGTCAATGTCTTGTAATTTGATTAAAAGTACACTTCCAAAGAAACATTGTAATCGTAGTGAGTAATTTAAAGAGTTAATAATGATTTACTATTGCAATTTTCCTTAATGCAGATAACCTTGTTAATTGCGATATTGAGGATTATGTTATTGTCATTAGCTTAGTAGGCTTGGTCTGCTTGTGTCAGGCGGGATGTAGTCACCTCCTTGTTCCTCATAACAGTCGCCAACCCTGAGACCTTAAATGGTCAAAATCGATGGGAACCTGGGCTTGAGCATTTCTTATGCGTCCTGGAGGTCCTAACCATTGTAGGGTAGGACGGGCAGGTAGTCAGTCTTATTTTTCGTCGGTTGATTCTTGTTCATTGCTTCCAGATGCTTGTTGTGCGTCTTAGGTCGTTATGTTGTCATCATAGTTGCATGTGTCATGCTCGTCGTCGTGTTGCTACGCAGAGTATAATGTCTTTATTACCCTTGTACTCACGCACACAAAAGAAAAAAAAACATTTTTCACTTGTTATGAGAGTCTTGTTGTCGTATGTAACAGGCGGGCCATTACAGCAAATAAATTTATGAGCAACAATAGATAAAATTTGGAAATGCATCAAGAACAAATACACTATTTTTCTTAACTGATTGCAACCAAACCGTGAGGAATTTGAAGAAACGGTTGAAAACCCATCTCCCAAATGGACCCATTTAACTTCTGCATTGAAATTTTCCCAAATAAATGAATAATTTGAGACATATTTGTGTGTCTTTACGAGGCAAAGTTCAGGGGACGAAAATTATTAGTGATGCCTAGACTGTTCATTCATTGTATAAATATATGAGAAAGTTCAAAGCCATGGAGATGGAGGAAATTGAGAGGAGGATTTTTATCTTTTCTCTTTTGTATATTATTTATTTTGTAAACTTTTCTTCTTTTCAAATGGAGTAACGGATGGTTGGAATGTTTAGGAGAATGGACGAGTATTTTCAAAGAAGAATATGGAATTTCAGGTTTCTTAATGGCTTTTGTCCTGTGAGTAAAATGATTTTATTTTCATTATAATATCTTCATATCCTTTGAATAATTGATTATTCATTGATTTAAATTAGCTTTAGTCTTTTTTTATCAATACATGGTTAATTTCTATCATTTATATAGTAATTTTTTCAATCTTTAAGAATCTATTATCCCAAAAGTTCTTCATGGACCATATGATGAACATATTTTGTTGAAACTATATGAGAAAAAAATTTACTCTTTGGATTTTGTTCTTTTGTAGATTGTACAATGTTAATATTGTTTCTCATATAATTTTTTAATAAGAAACTTTATTTGTATTGAATTAACTTTAGACTATTCTACATATAATTTTTTATATAATGTTTTTCTTTATGTTGTTCATTATCTTTTGGTTTAGTTTATATATGTGACTGTTCATCTATTCAAGTATTTTGAGTTTATATCTGATGCTAGATAGTTGGTAACACCATTCCTGAGAATTGAAATTTCTTTCATTTTTAGTTATTGGACATTTCAAGGTCACAAGATATATAATTATTTGTCTTTCTGTCGTTATAAACTCTCTCCAGAATATGAAACACTTCTTTGAATTTATTCAGGAAGTATTATGCTTTCTTTTGTCATAAATTTACACTTGACATAGGTTAAGAGGAGCTCAAACAAATATAGAGAGATGAATTTATCTTAGTATTATTGATCAGTGAGAGGTTAGTAAGTGTATTGCTTTCCTTTTTTTAGATTTTTTTTATATACGAATGAGACGATGATTCAATTAATTAGCTTTGACTGTTTCTGTGTCATTGTTTCAATTGTATTTACTTAGTATTTATTAGTTTAAAATCTTTAAACATTTAAAAAAACAAAAAGATTTATGTTCTTACTTTATCTTATTTTGAAACATTATTATAAACATTCATTTTCGCAAGATTTCAAGTAAACCTTTTAAACTGTATATAGATTGTTTATAATAATTTGTATATTCACGTTTCTTTTTAATAAACATTAGTAAGTAATATATCATTTGTTAGAATCGTATATTTTAGATTAGTTTCATTTCTTTTATTATTTTTAGGACTTTAGTTGGMCAACGTAGCCATTAAACCCATCATATCATTTCATTCCAAATGTCTTGGGTTATTTAGATAACCCTGGTCTGGATTTGACCTTCCATTTGACAATTTTTCACTCACGCCCGTCAATAAATGGCGCTAAAAGGAGGGCCGAGGTAAAAAAAWAAAAATTGTAAATAAGAGGAGTAATTATATTAAGATCCTGCAAAATCTGAGCTAGAGTGGCAAAATACATAGCTGACCAGGCTGCAGTTACTGGACTGCCCCATCCATGGGGAAACCAGTCCAGCCAGCCTATCCAAATCTCTAGTCAAACCAGTCATAATTTAAAAGAGTATTACTACTGTTTTTCACCTAAGACCTGGAAGCTCTATAGACTGAAACATACTAAAAGATTAGACACCTGGCTGGTAGCCGGACCACATGGTGCGAAGGTCTCCTGGCCATGGTTCTTCCTCAATGTACATCGACCCATCGTCCCACTGCTTGCCACTCTCCTCATTGTGCTCAGCTCCCTTGGTGTCTTCCCCGTGCGCGTCCTTCTTCCGTTCTTCTCCTGCTGGACGYGGCACTTCATGTTGATCTGCATCCTTAGCCTCTTGGGAGTCCTTCATTGGACTGGTTTCGTCAGACTTAGAGAGCAGTGCCTCGTGCAAGGACGAGATGATTCTGAGAAATCTCATCACCTTTGCATTCGTGGCCTGGAGTCGATAGTTTAAGTCTGTTACCTCTTGCCTTAGCTCGAAAACCAGGTCATGAAGTGCAGATAGGATTTCTTTGACGCACGCTCGATCAAAAGATTCAAAGAAACTTGGAGCTTCCCTCTTGGACTCACCACGAAGAGGGGGGTCGCCGCCTCTCTCACCCAAAGGGTCATGAAAGGGCATGGGGTTAGAGGGATATGCTAAGGGGTCTAGGGAGAGCCGCAAAGTTGAAATTGGCATGCTCGGGATGACAGCCATGGAATTGAATTGCAGAACTTGCAGGGAGACAGGAGGGGACTTAGTTTGCTGGCGTGGGGAGGACTCAGTGGAGGTCGAGTCGGGAGGCATGACCGAGGGCCGTCAGGGCCTCCAGGGAGCACCTCTCCTTGGTCTACCTCTGGGGCGAGTCATGGAAAGATCAATGCAGCTGGCTAGGGGAACTAAGAGCAGGTGATGGAGGAGAATAGCAGGGGCCACTTCGTGCCAATGGAGGAGAATAAAGAAGAGCCTGTGCTACTCAGGGATGAGCCCTGCAGCCACCATAACGAAATGCGCTCCAGGCATAGTGAACCAGCTTAAACGAATTCGTAGCANCCCTGCAGCCACCATAACGAAATGCGCTCCAGGCATAGTGAACCAGCTTAAACGAATTCGCAGCAGATGGGAGAGGACTATCGCATAAATGCACCCTCGCTTCAAAGTTATGAACATTTATGTGTCGGGTAGGGTGGTGTCCTATAGCATGCGCCCATCACATGGCAGTGTGCCACGAAACCCTGTACCTTCGCCCAGTGCTTGCCACATGGACCGCAATACCACCCCATCCGGGGAGGGCCGAGGTAAATTTAATTATTAAATGTTTTACCCCTTAGCCTGTCATAATTCCAGATTTATAAATTCTTTTTTTGTGTCATCTTGAAATGCACTAGAAGGTAGGCCATACTGACAAGTTGGCCTTATAGGAGTCTTTGTTTTGAATGTATTTAATTCCCCATGGCTCCCTAAATCACTGTGTTGGAACATGCTTTCCACTTCTCATTACCTGATATTCCCAATGAGACAGTCTCTCTCTTGTCCAAACTAACCTTTGATGGTGGAGGAGATGTATCTGCAAAATACCATCTTAACAAGTTTTGGTGTAAATGCATCAAGCATGATATTTGTGATTTATATGTTTTATGCAGATTGTTTGCTTTCACTTTCAGGGGGCACATTAAACATTGGTTTGAGCCTTTTCCAACATATCACATTATTGATTGGTTTTAGTTTGTAGATAAATTTTTATATCTTCTTTTGAAAAATATAATTACAATCAATTATGTGAAGAATTTCAGACTTTACTAATCAATGAAAATTCATCTCCAAAAGGCGTTTCAACAAGAATCCATCATGTTCTCTGTAAATTTAATCTTGATGACATGTCATTTGTACTAATTCTCCTCTATAATTCTTGCGTCCCTTTCATCCAGTCACATTCAATCGTGAATGATGAATCGGTTGCAAATCCTATCACTCAATTGCAAGAAGAATTTTGTTTGCAGGATGAGAGGAATCCATCTGAAAGTTTTGAACAAGCAAGGGAGGTAGAATATATTGAAAAGGTTATTACTGAAAATCAAATTGGTTTTTCCTCTGAATCAATGTATACTCAGTCCTCGACCATCATGGAAGAAGATTTGATGTTGGTTCAAGATGAATGTCCATATTATTCTAACCATTGATCTAATCAATACTTAAATTCAGTTATCGAAGAACACTTAGGTGACGAAAATGATCTTAAGCATTCTAACATTCCAATGAAACTGATTAGAGATGTAGATCTGCAATTGGAAGAAGAAACCTTAAACCCTCATCTACAAATCATACCTTATCCACAAGAAAGATCAGATGTTTGTCGTGAAAGTTTTGAATTATCTATCATACAAGAGACAAATTTAGATGATCATATTATGTTGAATAACTTATCACCAAAACAGAGAGAATGTTTTAAGGAAAGTAAAGAGGAACATCTTGAGAATACCATTGTTAAATATCATAGATCAAGATATTCTTTTCATGTGCTCATTTATGATTCCTTTTAATCTTTATATCCTGATCTCTTCTTAGATTCTGGTGGACTTGATACTTTACTCACAGTATCTTACTCTTTTCCATCACAATCAAATCTTTTTGATATGCCAATATTTGGTGAAATTAATTCCAAAAATAACATTTATGAAGTTGGATTTGATGCTCTTTCACTTTTGTCACTCGCATGGAAAAATGACATGTTGCAAGATGATTTTACACGATTTATTGTTGAAAATACAATACACTTATTCTTATGGAATTCAAATATCATATTCATTCTTTGAGTAGTTTGAATTTTAATGTTTATGCTTCACATTTTCAAACAATCAATATCATCAAAGGAAGCGTCCACACCAATAATCTAATTGATGTCATGAATCCTCTTATGATGTGTTCCTGATTGATATATCCATTTCATCAAAGTCATAGTTTTCATCCTAATTTTTACGACATGATCTTAGAATGGCTTGAAGATTTGTATCTAAAAAATCTTCATAATAAAGATAAAGTTGTGTTTGCTTTGTTTCTACCCAAATATCTAGGAAGTAAGAATTACATGATTTTTTTAGATCCTCCATGTGAAGAAATTAATGAACACTTGGAGAATTGTCAGGAGGATGGGGCACTTTGGCCTTGGTTGATGGTTATGTCGAGTCCCCATAATATTGACAAGTTTTCCAAACTTACTTACACTCTCCCATGCCATTATGACCCATATCACGACCAGATTGCAGAATGGTTGGAGGATTCATACATCAAAAAGTTTGAAAATAATGGTAAGGTCATGCTTGTTTTGTTTTTAAAAGAATATATATATATATATATTTTTTAAATAAAAAGTGGATCCTTTATATTATACTGTCATAAAATACATACAACTGGCATGCAAGGGCCAACTGTCCTGCCAACAGAGGAAACCAGGACAACTAGCCTGTCCACTGTGATATCCAAAATGAGGCGGAAAGTTTCGCCACCCTGCCCAAAGGAAACCAGGGATTTGTTCTATGTAAGCTACCTCATAATCAACTATATTGTAGCTAATTAAACTAAAGACGAGAGAGTTGTAGCTATGATGCATAGTAAATGAAAAAAGCATTGAGACCATGAAAGCAAAGAACCTAATTAGTCAGGATTGCCACCATTGCCTGGAAAGACGAAGGGCTGCGCGCAGGTAGGACACTGGCGTCGTGGGGTGGCCTTTGAGTAGGCTGCGTATAGCATATCCAGTCGTTGGCTGAGTCTCATGGCGCTGAAATCCTGGTCGTCCATAAGGCTGCATACTTCAAAGATTAGCTTGAGTTGCTCCGGATGCAGCAGTTGCAGTGAGGGTGGCGGGCTTGTTTCCAGCTCCGGTGCATCTTGGCTCGGCCCCTGTTCTCTGCCTGACGATGTTCCTTGGTACTGCTCCCCCGTGGTTTTGTCCGGTGCCTCCTCCATGACTATGAAAATTGGGTAGTTCTCATTCGAATCGATAGGAGGCTGCGGGAGGATGCTCGAAGTGTGGGGAGATAGTGAACGCCCGAAGCACGTTGGAGGATCCCAGTCGTCGGGGACGAGAAACATTCATTTTTCCGAGAAGTCTGCAGGGAGTGTTATTGAGAGGTCTTCCTCCACAAGCTTTCTAGGCGGCGAAAGTGCGGCAGCTATGGTAGCTCGGTGTTTTCTCTGGGCCATACGAATTGCTTGGGCAAACCTTTGATGTTGCTTCCTCCGGGAAGCAGCTGCGTACCAGCGAGCCCTTCACCTTGGTCATCCCCAGATTCGTGGCATGGCAGGTGTGAAGGAGGAGCCCCATGTTCTGTAATGCCGAGCGGACTACAGCGAATGCACATAGAAACCACAAGTATTGTCACAACCCTTGGTGTTGTGTGTAACAAATATCAGCGCGGAGAGAGCCATTAATGTCGAGAGATGAGTGCTCTGGCGTTCTTTTCCTTTTCCACATGCGAAGGGATCCATCACCATTCAAAAATTACGGAGGTGAGGCTTGTATTAACTTTGCATAGCCGGGAGGAAGGCCTCCATTAATGGCCCTCCTAATGACACCTCCACGTGCCCGGACTGCTCCTCCACATGCCTCATTTGCTCTCGTGGCACCCCATCCAGGGGCAGGAAATCCTTGTCTGCTAGATGTTGGCAGTGTTGTGGTATATCGGAGGTTGCAAGGGATTGAGCATCCCAGACTGTGTTTTCCAGTTGCCTTTGGACTCCTTCATTTGCTAGGTAGTCCACCACTCCGTTGGCCTTCCTTTTGACATGGGAGGGGATGATGCTTAGGCTACTGCGGTAGAGGTTATTGAAGTCCTCAAGAAGGCCAACCAACTGCCAGCTGGGGTAAATCTTTTGCGGATTCCCCCCATGTAGGATCTTTGTGATTAGCTGGAGGATGATTTTGGAGTCTTCTTCTAGAATTACTTTGGGGCTGGTTAAGGATAAGGCCACATGAAGGCCCTGTAGTAGACCTGTAAGCTCCGCTACATTGTTTGTGTTTTCCCCTATGTAACCTGCTATCATGGCATGGATTTTCCCCCTAGAGTTTCGGATCACCGCCCTGAAGCCCGCAGGCCCTGGGTTGCCCTTTGAGGCTCCGTCAAAGTTGATTTTGACATAGTCGTTGGGTGGGGGTGTCTAGATGCTGGGGATAGGAATGTGAGCCTTGGGAGCTGGTGCAGTGGCTAGATCATTCAAGTTGAGCTGCCAACTTTGGAGGATGTGTAGCTCTTCATTATGGCAGACCCGATCCTGCTCCTGCCAGCTCCTGCTTCAAATTGTTTCCTTGATGTGGGCGGCCACTCTTTGCCAAGTAAGCTCCGGAGGGGAGTCCTTGGAGTGAAAGATATGTTTGTTTCTTTCCTTCCATAGCTGCCAGAGGGTGAGACCTGGGCAAAGTAGCCAGATATGGTTCAAGATGGGATTGTTAAAGGCGATAGCACCCCAATTTGCAATGGTATCCCGGATGTTGCCTCTATTTTGATTGGATCGACGCATTATTTGGGCCACCTGGTCCCAGACCATTTGGCTGTAGGGATAGTCGTTGAAGAGGTGCTCTTTGGTTTCTTCTTGGCAATGACATAAAGCATAGATGGAGGGGCCAATGAAGCCCCTTTTCTGAAGGTTGTCCCAAGTCAAGATGTGATTGTGAATGATGAGCCARAGGAAGGTGGAGACTTTCGGCCAGAGGATTCTGTCCCAAACTTTGTCCCAGATGGTGTCCTTTTCCTGAGTGTGATAGTTGCCTTGGAGGTAGTAGGCTTCTTTTATTGAAAAATTGCCTGAATCTGAGTGTCCCCAACGAAGGATGTCAGGGCCTTCCTTGATGGGAATTCTTCTGCGAACTGCCTCGTTTTGCCAAGCCGGGAGATCAGTTTCAGGAGGAGCTCCAAGCTCTTGATGGGAAGTCTTCCAAGGCCGCCAAGTCTGGCTCGCTGTCCCAGAGTTCCAGAGATCCTTGACCTTTAGTGCGGGTGTTTGATTGAGGGCTTGCCATAGAGGTGTGAGCTCGGGAAGATCGATTAAAGGTTTCAGTTGTTGCCAGGAGTCTTGCCAAAACTCTGCGCTGCTACCATTGTGGATCTCCCAGAAAGCGTGTTCCTATACCAGATCCTTATTTTTCCAAGCAGTGTTCTAGATGTTCGAGCCCTGTATTCTGGTGTTGTGTCGAATCAATTGATCTGTCGGCATTGTGGGGGTGTATTTGTGCTTCCAGATGCGTGCCCATAGGGCGCCTGGTGTTTTCAGCCAACGCCACCAAATCTTGGCCCCCATTAGCTGATTCAGTTTGCCTGGGTCTCTGAGCCCCAGGCCACCCAAGCTTTTGGGGGCGCAGACTTTGTCCCAGCTTACCAACGCCCATTTCTTGTTTGGTTGGAGGCCTTGCCAGAGAAAGTTCCTCTGTGTATTTCTGATGGGTCTGATGATTTGTTTGGGTGCAGCTAGAGCAGTGAAAAGGTAGGTGGGAAGGGCCTGAAGGAACAACTTTAATAACACCAGTCTGGTTGCTATGTTTAAGGGTCTGAAGGTCCAGCTGGCCAGATGGTTTGAGATCGAGAGGAGGAGGTTGTCCCAAGAGATGGATTTGGTGAGTGCTCCCGTTAGGGGAATACTTAGGTACTTGGACGGAAGGGAGCTCCTAGGGATGCCTAGAACTCTTGAGATGTGTAGTTGTACCGGATAGGGAGTGTTAAAAAATAAGAGCTTGGATTTTTCGAGATTCAGAGTCATGCCCGAGGCTTCAGTGAAATCTGATAGTATAGAATTGAGCTTTTGTGCCTCCTGTGCAGTGGGGGAGTTCATGAGGAGAGTGTCATCCATGAATTGACTGTGGGAGGGGGCTGGTCTGATGTTGTGCAGGGGGAGGCCTTTGAGGCTGCCGTCCTAGACTGCTGATTTGATATAGCGACCTAGACCCTTGTCCATTAGGACAAAGAGGAAGGGCGAAAGTGGGTCGCCCTGCCGGATGCCCCTAGAGACTGAGAAAGGCCGGGAGGGGACCCCATTGACTAAGATCGAGAAGAAATCCATAGAGGTGAGGTTCATGATACAACTGACCCAAGTTTGATCAAAACCAAAGGCAAGGAGGGTGGCCTTAAGGTAATGCCAATTGGCTTTGTCAAAGGCTTTTGAAAGATCTAGTTTAATAAGCATACCTAGGATTTTCCCTGTTTTGAGAGAGCTGATGACTTCATGGGCCAGGATGACACTGTCCATGATTTCCCTGCCCTCTACATAGCCATATTGTTCCGGAGAGATGAAAAAAGGAAAAATTGGCTTGAGACGGTTAGCGATGACCTTGGTTATGATCTTGTAGATGACATTGCACAAGGCTATAGGTCTGAAGTGCTTGGGATTAGTGACATTCTCCTCCTTGGGGATGAGGGTGAGGAAGGTGGCGTTGAAGGCTTGAAGGACTTGGCCTGAGGCCTGCGATTCCTCTACTACCTCCTAGACATCCCTTTGAATTATGGCCCAGCAATGATGGAAAAATTCTATTGTGAAGCCGTTAGGACCCGGAGCTTTTCCAGCGGGCATGTCCTTCGCAGCTCGATCCACCTCCTCCTGGGTGATAGGCCTTGTGAGAGCGGCATTCTATTCAGGGGTGACAAGAGGGGGGATGTGGCTGGTTACTCAGGCAATGGCCTCCTCTCGATTCTGCCCAGTTTCTGTCATAAGGTCCTGATAGTGTCGAGTAAGCTCCTCCTCAATGCAGTTGTGTTCATGTAACAGGTTCCATTGTGCGTCCTCCAGATGGGTGATTATGTTGATGTGTCGCCTGTGCATCATTGTTCGATGGAAACATTTTGTATTCTTTTCCCCCTCTTTGAGCCACTGTACTCGGGATTTTTGTCTCCAGAGGATTTCTTCCTGTTGTCTTCTCTGTTCAAGGTGTGAAAGAAGTTGCTCCTCCTCCATCATGAGCTCAAAGGTTCAGGATCCACTAATGAAGATTTTTTGGATCTCTGCTAGTCTAGACTCTATGTCTTTGATGCTTTGGAATATGTTGCCGAAGGTGGTCTTTTTCCAGCTTTTGAGCATTTGTTTGAAGTTTTTGAGCCTTTGCTGGAATTTGTACATCTTGGTGCCGTGACCCACCTCAGCTTGTTGCCACCAGTTGGCCGCTAGGTGCTGGAAATATGGATGGGTGAGCCAAAATTTCTCGAATCGGAAGGGTTTGAGCGTGGGGGTGCTGTCTGCTGCAATCTGAAGGGATACTGGCCAGTGATCTGAGCCCGCCTTAGGTAGAATCAAACTTTCCATGCATAGGCCGCTTTCAATCAGCTCTTCCGCTACAAGGAAGCAGTCAACCCTACAAGCCACATGCTGGTTACCTGATCTACGATTGGAACAGGTGAAGGTGCCATTGCCATTCTCAATATCGACTAATTTTAAAAGTTCAGGAAGGGTTTTAAACTTACCACTTTCTGAATCAAGATGCTTACTGCTGCCAGCTTTCTCCTCCAGTGTCATTATCATATTGAAGTCACCTCCAAGGATCCAGCTAGGTGTGGCGACCAGGGTTTTGATGTGGGCTAGCTTGTCCATGAACTGATTCTTTTCCTGTGGACTTTGCGGACCATAAACATTGGTAATGGTTCCCTCTTGTTTTGATCCCATTATCTCATAGCGGGCTGTGAGGGTGCCAGCAGTAGAGAAGGGTTTGCCAAGGGCGATGCGATCTGGGTTCCAGAGAATGGCAAGGCCTCCCGAGGCCCCCACTGCATCCATGTAGAAGTAACTGCAACCTTTCCATATGTGTTGGAAGATGTGTTCCGCTTCCTTTCCCGCACATTTGGTTTCTTGGAGCATTATGATGTGTGGGCTTTCCTCCTTTATACAGTCTCTGATGATTCTTTGCTTGGATTTGTCGTTGAGTCCCCTTATATTCCAAGTGATTGTCTTCATCATTGAGTGGAAGAAGGGGGGTGGAGGTATCCCTCTAAAATCTTCTGAATCTAGCCTGAGTTGATCATGAGGTTACCCGCCTCCTTGATGAGTTGATGTGCCGGTTTCCGCCCGCGTCTATTGATTTCGCGCGGTATTTTCTTAGATCTAGAACTTGATTCTATGGCAATGCCAAGGCGGGCTGTGGATGCTGTCGTGGAGTCAAGGAAGACTTTGTGTACCTTTCGTAGCTGTTCTTCCAGGAGGCCTTTCATATCTCTGGCGTTTAGGGCTTCTTCCAGTTTTTCAAGGTCTATGTCTGCTAAGTCTTGGGCATCCAGCTGCATTGGCATATCTCCATCTGCTTCTCCTCCGTCCTCAGCATGGGTTCCCAGGTGTGGATCAGGGGAGGGCGTAGGGCCTGGTTATGTGCCTTTCTTTGCTCCATTAAGTGGGTCCTGGATTTCTGCCTCCTCTGGGAGCTGGCTGAGAATGTCATAGGCATTCTTGGTTGAAATACCGGGCTTGGGGCCAGTTGCTAGCTTGCGAGGTGGGTTCTTCTTCTTTGATTGGATTGTGATGAAGTCATCCTTCTGCATATTCTGCTCAGCTTTGGGGGCCGGCTGAGTTAGTGGACAGTCCCTGAACAGGTGGTCGTGTTCATGGCAACGACGACATCAGAACGGGATGTGTTCGTAATCGAGGGTCTGCACCCAGTCCTCATTCTAATGCTCTAGTATGACCGATCCTAGTAGGGTGTGAGCAATGTTCATGTACACGCAGATTCAATCATAGGAGGTGTATTTCCTTTTCTTGGTGGCTTCTGAAGCTTTGACATACTGGCCGATTGTGTTTCCTATTCCCATCAGGATCTCCTCCAGACAGAACTCCTGTGGGAGCGAGTAGAGGCAGATCTAGACAAGTGCCATCGAGAAGTCTTCCTTGTCTGGGCTGAAGCGTTCTGTCCAAAACCTTAGAAACAACCCTGCTGAGTTGAAGAAGTCAGGGCCGTTTTCAAAGATTCGGTCCTTATATTCCAGGTTGTACAGTATGATCGTGAAGAAACCTTTGGAGCTAAGTTGTACCTCGTAGTCACCCCCAGGGTTCCACCAATGTTTGATCCATTTGTTGAGGTCCCTTTCTGACGGCCAGAGTCCTAAAATTTTTCCAATGAGAGCGTGTTCTTGCATAAATTGGGTGTGCTCGCCAACTCTAGTTGAACTGATGATATATCTGGGTGCTTTGTCCATTTGAGGGATGCACTTACCTGGCTCCCACCCTCGAGGCGTTTTGGGGTGAGAGGTACTGGCTTCCGTGTCCATCTCCTTTCGTAATCCCTATTCTTTGGCGAGGAGTTCCTCACGGATCTGTGGAGGTGGCTCAAAAGCAGGTCGCCTCAGTCTTTTTCCCGCTTTGTCATTGGCAGCTATGTTGTTGTATGAGGGGGGTTTCCCCCCCTCCTCGTTGCCCATATCTTCTGACCAGGGTCGGCGCTGGATCTTCCCCTAGTGCTTTGGTTGCGGCTGCGAGAAAGGTAGGAAGCTCAAGCAGGGGTGCGCATGAGCTTCAGGCTAGGGTTTCTGCAACGGTTCTCCTCGTCTTCATCTTATCAGTGGGTCATATATTTTAAATATTCTTATCCATCATTTTTAAAAGAATATATAGGAGGTAAGAATGACATATTTCTTTTGTATCTGCAAATACTACATTCTTTTATTCTGATTTTTGAATTTCTATGCCTTGCAGGATTGAAGATGCTCTTGTGGCTGCATTGGAAATACGATTCTACTTAGCATTTTGATCTATTTAGTAGTTTAGAGTAGGTTTAGTTTAGTTTTCTTTCTCAATATTTCTTTGTGTAATAATGCATTTATGAACACAAGTGGTTACACCAAGAGAACCATAATATGAATGTTGTCAGGCAAGTCCACTTTAAATCTTTTTCTCTCTGCTTTTCATTGAATATTGTTTTTCAAAAATGCAGTATCATCATAAAAATTTTAAATGGAAAGTAAAGAGATAAGTAAATTTGAACTATCAATTCAACCCTAACCCAAGGTGCCACGAGTAGGACTGCACTCATCTTAATAAGGATTCTTCTATTTTCTTTTAGTCTTTTTTATTTTTAATAATAATGCTTGGTCAAAGTAGCATCTCATGCATCACTATCTTAACAAAATAACTTTCTCTCGCATGATATTCTATATGATTTATTTCTTCCTTTATTTTACAGTAAGATGCTAGTGGATCCAAAATCTCAAGTTTATCTTTGGCCAAAATCGTTTCCTAAAAAAATTCTTTTGCTGTTTTGATTTTGTGTACTTCTGATTTTGAATCCCATTAATAAAATTTGATTTGGTTTGTTGTGTGTTTTTTGTTTTCTTTGATTGCTTCGAATGAGATTTCTTCTTATCTGTCTTTTTGAATCAATATATTTCTTATCAAAGAGCTATTGTCGAATGAAACATTTATTTTAAGACTTGTGTTTTTCAAGCAAATTGAAATAGTTTAAAGAGGTCCTGATATTAAGATATAGCTCAGACAATTGATTTTTAAGTCAATTGTCACTTTGATTTTGTCCTCAAATTGTCTTTGTCGGAGTATTACACTAGAGATATGGTTTAAATCTTTGAGAATTACGATGATTTTTAAACTTTTTACGCCGTCCATATTCTTAAGGAACCACTTTTAAGTGCTTCCCCATTCTCTAGATGATTTCTTAAAGGAAATCTAAAATCTCTAAACCATGATAAAACTTAGAGTTTTGAAAGCAAATAAATAACATGATCAACTATTCACCTGTATTGAAATTAACCTCCAGTATCACCCTGCACTTAAGTGTGGGAAGTGTGTGTAAACCTGTCGGGGTACTGAACATGATCGCTGGCAGTGGGTAAATGCACACATGATACCAAGATGACTTCGTCGAGGTACTGAACAGGCCTGCTAGCAATGAAGCAATGTCTGGTCAAGAGGCAGCAGGTATTGTTTTTAAATTAACTTTTATGAAAGTATACATCATGTGGATACAACTATTGGATGGGATTAAAGCATTTGAGTCGGTTAAATGGCATCCCTGTCGAGGCTATGGATGCCTACTGGCAGCAGTGGATCTGTCAATGGTATTGAAGTTCTTTTATAAACACTGTGACTCTTCGATTAAGACATTATTTCAGGCTATAATCCCCTACAAAGAAAATTCTATTGTCTGGTTATAACATTGAGCTTATCCTGATGCTATATGGTCTCAGAGTGAATTTATTTCAGGGAGCTTAAATCCTTTTTCAAGTCTTGTTATTTTCTTTCTGAGATGAAATCTTACAAGATAATAGATAACTGCTTCACCCAGTAAGTCGCCATTTGTTGTTCCCCAACAACTCCCCCTAATTTTTTACAAAATTTAAAGGGCCCCCATTAGAATCTTGATAATTATAATGAGCTATAGAATCAACCTTTTCAAATAGTTCCATACATTGGCTTGCTTTGAGACAAACTTAAGACATTCACTATAGTATGAGACATTCATTACAAGAGTATATGTCAAGATTTATAAACGAGCATAGAAATATCAATTTAAACAAAAACATTATTTTTTATCAATTGTTTACTTTCGTTTAAATTATAATTATGTGTTCTTTCTTTTGCTCATTAGCAAGTTTGACTATTTTGAATAATGGGTTGAATACTTCATCAAATAATAACTTGGTTGGTTTCTCATTTTCATAAAATCATTTGGTGATATTAATTAATTAAATTATTTTTTCATTTTGCATCTCATTTCAAAATAAAAATAATAATAAAAAAAAAGAATTATCTATCATTTGTTTGATTTTGTAAAAAACCAAACTTACTATTTTTTTATTCTTCATTAATTTGAAGCTTCTAGAATTTTAAGATCATATTTGAAAGGAAATTACAAATAATGTTTGTTTAGAACTTATAGTTAGTTTAAATTCATTTTTTATTTTATTGTTCTAGATTTTTTTTTATTCACAATTTTTAGGTTATTAATTTAGGTTTATTTTTGTTTCAGAGGTTTTTATTATTAGTTATTTGTTACAGATATGATCATGGCTTGATTTTATTATCGAAATATGTTCAATATGATTGATCCAAAAATAATATTGGATTGTTGCAAATAAATTTATGAGCAACAACAGATAAAATTTGGAAATGCGTCAAGAACAAAGACATGATTTTGCGGGATTGATTGCAGCCAGACCATGAGGAATTTAAAGAAACAATTGAAAACCCATCTCCCAAATGGACCCATTTAGCTTCTTCTTAGAAATTTTGCCAAAAAAATTCAAGATTTGAGAGATATTTGTGTCTCTTTACGAGACAAATTTCAGGTGACAGAAATTATTAGTGATGCCCAGACTGTTCATTCATTGTATAAATATATGAGAAAGTTCAGAGCCATGGAGATRGAGGAAATTGAGAGGAGGATTTTTATCCTTTGTCTTTTGTATATTATTTATTTTGTAAACTTTTCTTCTTTTCAAATGGAGTAACGGATGGTTGGAATTTTTGGGAGAATGGACGAGTATTTTCAAAGAAGAATATGGAATTCCAGATTKCTTAATGGCTTTTGTCCTGTGAGTAAAATGATTTTATTTTCATTTTAATATCTTCGTATTATTTGAGTAATTGATTATGCATTGATTTAAATTATCTTTAGTCTTTTTTTATCAATACATGGTTAATTTCTATCATTTATATATTATTCTTTTCAATCTTTAAGAATCTATTATCCCAAAAGTTCTTCGTGGACCATATGATGAACATATTTTGTTGAAACTATATGAGAAAACAATTTACTCTTTGTCTTTTGAGCTTTTGTAGATTGTGCAATGTTAATATTGTTTCTCATATAATTTTTGAATTTGAAACTTTATTTGTATTGAATTAGCTTTAGATTATTCTGCAAATAATTTTGTATATCATGTTTTTCTTTATGTTGTTCATTATCTTTTTGTTTAGTTTATATCTATGACTATTGATATATTCAAGTATTTTGAGTTTACATCTGATTCTAGATAGTTGGTAACACCATTCATGAGAATTGAAATTTCTTTCATTTTTAGTTATTGGACATTTCAAGGTCACAAGATATATAATTATTTGTCTTTCTGTCATTATAAAATCGCTCCAGAATATGAAACACTTCCTTGAATTTCTTCATGAAGTATTATGGTTGATTTTTTCATAGGTTTACACTTGACACGGGTTAAGAGGAGCTCATACAAATACAGAGAGATGAATTTAGCTTAGTACTACTGATCAGTGAGGGGTTAGTAAGTGCATTGCTTTCTTTTTCTCATATTTGTGTATATATGAATGGGACAATGATTGGATTAATTAGATTTGACTATTTCTGTGTGATTGTTTAAATTGTATTTACTTAGTATTTATTAGTTTAAAATATTTAAACATTTAAAAAAACAAAAAGATTTATGTTACTTTATCTTATTTTGAAACGTTATTATAAACATTCATTTTCGCACGATTTCAAGTAAACCTTGTAAACTGTATATAGATTGTTTATAATCATTTGTATATTCATGTTTCTTTTTAATAAACATTAGTAAGTAATATATCATTTGTTAGAAACATAGATTTTAGATTAGTTTAATTGTTTTTATTATTTTTAGGACTTTAGTTGGCCAACGGAGCCATTAAACCCGTCGGGTCATTTCATTCCAAACGGCTTGGGTTATTTAGACAACCCCAGTCCAGATTTGACCTTCCAGATGATGGTGTGTGAGTTACACCCGTCAACAATTCCCTAACTCAGATTTCTATCAAGATAGCATATTGTCTTAGTACAGAGGGCAAGTTGAAGAAAGTACTTGTCATCTTGAGTGAAGGAGACTCAGAAGAAAAGAAACACACTCATTCTTGAGGACAAGAATCCATGTTCCAGGTTTGATTGATTAAGTTGATAAGATTCAAATTTTCACATGTCAAGTTTGATAACTGCCTCATTACAAGTAAAAATTATATTTGTGATAGAAATCTTTGAAAAGTTTTGTACTTGGTAGCATGTGAGCATTATTGAGATAAATTATTATTGTAATCATTTACTATATACAAATAACATCTCCTCTAGGAGAAACTTCTTGTTTTGTTTCCAGGTTACCATGTAGGAATGATTGATCACAACACTAGAAGAGTCTTGCTCTCATTTATTATTATTGTATTTCTTAATTTTGAACCTTCTTTCAGGAAGGTCACAAGTGATAGCTCTGAAGGAGCTACTGTGATGATTGTTCTCACTATTTTTTTTATTTTTATTATAAAGAGTATTATTGTTGTTCTTGTTTCGGGCATGTCACAGGTGATGACCCCATGGAAACTATAGTGATGGTTGTAGGAGGAAACATATTAGATGAGACATGGAGCAGACTATCCAAGTTGTATACATGAATGTATACATCCTTGTACCAAAGAAGATGAATAAGAAGCTACTTTTGAGATATAGATTATCTCATATGGAGATTGATTGTAAGGAGAAAAAGGCTCCAAATATGAACGAACATTAGAATAGAATTCAGAGTAGACTTGGTCAATGGATAATGAAGCCACCTTGACAGGAAGCAGAATTCGTTTGAAGTCTAACTCAACTTTTCATATTAATACTTGGTTGTTAGAATATTGGTTGTTGTTATTGATGTCAACCCTAGTNATTAGAATAGAATTCAGAGTAGACTTGGTCAATGGATAATGAAGCCACCTTGACAGGAAGCAGAATTCGTTTGAAGTCTAACTCAACTTTTCATATTAAGACTTGGTTGTTAGAATATTGGTTGTTGTTATTGATGTCAACCCTAGTCATGGGTTTTGGACTGCAATATTGATGAAGGTATTTGGACATGAAGAAAAATGCACATGCAGATACAACACCCATGGATGTATAGTACACATCATCTTGTTTTAGGTGGTATGTGGCACGTCATGTGGATCCTCATGGTTGAAGAGAAATGAATTTTTGAAGATGACAAAGTGAATTGAAGAAGGACGTACATGTAGGCCCTGAAGATAATTAAAGAAAAGAATTACAAAATAAGAAAGTGTCAGGACGGCCCTAATGTTAAAAGGAAGTGACATAAATGGTATAAATAAACATCATTATACATTCATTTGATATAAGTCGAATTTCATAGGTAATAAGAAGAAAAGAAGGCCGGATTTCAAGGGAGGATGAAGTCTTTTGGTGATGTGTTCTAAGGTATGTTATTTTCAGGTCATCTTACCATTTTTGCTATAACATTTTTTCTATAATGATTCAGATGGTGAAATCACTATGGTATTAAGAAGACATATCAAGGTACATATGGGAAAAAATTCAGCTCTTGATTCACTATAATTATGGAGATATACTTTGTGGAAGATAGGGTTTGTGACCAGTCCTGAAGCTAGTCAATAAACATGTGTTCCGTGTAGAATTCATGTAGAAACCCCAATAGATCTAGAATTCTAGTTAAATTGAACACAAACAATTTGCTGATATTCAAGAGATGAGAGAAATATTTTTCTCCATAAATCAAGGAATTATATTAATCAGAAATGAATATACATGAGCAAACATCCTCAAAAAAGAAGAGAGAAGGTGAATATATATAATTTCCAACATAGAAATTCTAGTCAAAAAAGCTAGAAATAGATAAAATAGGTGTCATAAGCTAAGGGAGACCACATAGTTCGACCTATACCACTAAAGATACATGTCACACACTCACAATATTCAAGTGATGTGCATTAGCTCACTTAATCTCACTTAACTGACAAGAGAAGTAGTTCCAACTCAGTTAACTTACCCAAAATAATAGTTACTAATAATAGTAAAGACAAAAATCATTAATTAAGGAATAAATCTCTCACTCAAAGAGGAGGTTCACATTCCCCAATAATGGATGAGTTTTTCATGGGGGAGTTTTGAATAAATCAATTATAAATCAAGAATAAATCAAGAAAATCAAGAACCAGGAGTTGAGTCTTGATATAAAATTAGCAGTTTTCCCTAAAATCTAGGGATGAGGTGCCCTTCTTCTCCATGTGGCCAAATTAGGTGAAATAAAGTGTAAATGAATGTATTAACCAATATCTAGGAGTCTAATCTATGCTAAACTAATGTAAGTTAGGGATATGCTCCAACACCCCCCTTAAGCCTAACTGTAATGACAAAACAAAATTGAGTCCCGGCAGCTTGGCCATTTTAGGTACTCATTACATAAAATAATTCCTCATGAAAATAGGAAAGAGGTAAAACCTCGTGGGAAACCCCCCCCAAAAAAAAAGAGGAAAAAAAAATGCTGAGTGGCCAAAAGTGACCTACTCAGTTGTCTCCACCACTCCAAGCATGACTCTTAGTTCTGAAAATTTATTTTCAGTGAAGGACTTGGTGAAGATGTATGCAACCTGCTGCTCTGTGGGGAAGTACTGCAGTGAAATGAATCTGTCATGGATCATCTCATGGATTTTATGCATGCGATGAAATTTCCATATGCGAGAAGTGGCAATGGCCAAAACTAGTCGAATGGAGTCCATTTTTGCAATAGGTGCAAATGTCTCTATGTAGTCTATCCCATGTACCTGTGAGTATCCTTCTGCGAGAAGTTAAGATTTGTACTTTATGATATCACCATATGCAGCAATATTTGTTCGATATATCCATCGGCATCGAACAAGCTTTCTTCCTTTCGGAAGTGGAACCAAGTCCCATGTGTTGTTGTCCATAAGAGCAGAGTACTCTTCATCCATGGCAACCTACCAAAGTGGGATTCCAGCAGCCTCAAAGTTTGAATTTGGATCTGAACCAAGTGACATATAGAAATTTATGGGAAGAAAAAGTTCCATGGCAGCCAGGGTTTGAGGAGCCCCGAAACACTGTGATCTAGTCCTTCTTGTATCCGCAGGATCACCGGCTAGTTCACCTGCATCTTGTAGGGTTTTCTCTGCCCAAGCTGGCAACTGAGTTGGAGCAGCAATGAATTCCTTCTCATCCTCTGTATCATACCTAAAAGGCTTCTCTAATGGCTTTTCTGAAGTGCTCAAAGAAGTTTCTAACTCCTCCTCATCAGTGACAACAAGTGGTTCCTCGACAGGGTCTTCTAAAAAATCATGCAGTGATTCTTCTTCAAACTTCACACTTCGAGCTAGAATGAAATTTTCAGTGTGAGAGTCCAGAAATATATATCCTTTGAAACCTTTAGGATATCCAACAAATATGCATTGAACACTTTGAGGCTCCAAATCCTTCCTCTTACCTGTCAGAATGTGAGCCCATGCTCGTGAACCAAAAATATGAAAGTGCGACACTTTCGGTTTCTTACCAGTCCAACATTCAAAAGGAGTGGTTCCTTTGAGTGATTTGTGTGGAAATTGGTTATGAATGTATGCTTCACAATTAATATCTTCAGACCATATATTTGGAGCTAATGATTTCGACTGTAGCATACAATTTTCCATCCCTTTTAAGGACCGATTTTTCCTCTCCGCAACACCGTTTTGCTGTGGTGTATATGGCACTGTGTGTTGTAGTTGTATATTGATTGAAGGATGTGGAAATGGGCCCGTAATGTCACTATGAATCAGCCCAAGAGGTGAAGAATCTCTCTATGCCTTCTCTTTGTCAAACTTTTTCTATGGATGCTTGCCAAGAATGCATCCTTGACATACACCGCTTGTGAATTTAATAGCTAGCAATCCTTCTACCATGTTTTCCTTGCTGAGTTGATGCAAGTACTTATAGTTTATATGGCCAAATATTTCATGCCATAACCTGATGATATCATTAGATTGTGACAAAAATATAGTGCTAATAGATTTAGGAACAAAGTGGGATAATAAATACAAACGAGAACCATGATCTGCAATTCAATGTGCAAGCTTGGAGCCTCTGGAAATGTCGGTAATCATTGCGGAGTCCAGAGTGAACTCCACCTTCCTTGTAGAGCCGAAATGAGTGATCTGATATATCGAGAGAATATTTTAGGATAGAGAGGGAACATGAAGAACATTTATGAAGCAGCCCCCTTCAATATCAATAATTCCTTCTCCGCACACCTTTGCGGGTGTGGCATCTCCCAAGTAAATTGGGGATCTGGTGCTTTCTTCGATGGAGGAAAATTCATATTTTGATGCAGCCATATGGTTCGATGCACCTGAATCAAGGATCCAAGCTTATGGAGTGGATGTGACAACCATTAAGTCATGACCATCTCGTGCTCTCCCTCCCGTTCTGTTATCATCTTTCTTATTTTCATTTTCAGACACCGTGAGATTGTGCTGCTACAATTGTTTATCCATCTCATCGATAGTCTTCCTCATGCAATTTTCTTTGGGATGAAAAAATTTGGAACAGTAGCTGAAAAGTGTTCTTTCCTTCTTCTTCTTCTTACCCTTAGGCTCAGAAGAGTTCTCTGAAGATTGTGCAAATCTCTCCTTCTTCGATTCAGGAAATTTACCCGTTCCTTTTTTCTTGTCTTTTCCATTGCTCTTTGGAGCATCAGTAGCCGCAAGTGCTTGGTTCTTGGAATGCTTGATGGAACCCATTTGGACTAACTTAGATTTCTCTTGAATCAATGCTTCAATGAAATCATTTAATGGAGTCATTTTCCATTTTTCCTGAGTCAATTTAGATGCATGAAAAGACAACAGAAATACAGAGTATTCAGGGCCTAATTTCGAGAGAATTGAAAGGATGAGTTGTTCTTATTTTTTTGTGAATCCACATGCATTAAGTTCAACGAGGAGGGATTTGAACTTGGTGAAAAATTCTTTCAAGTTTCTGAAATGAATTGAACTTAGGGATATGAGTTCATTCTCCAGTTGATGCACTCTCATTGCATCCTGCTTGCCAAATAGTCCTTCCAATGTGATCCAGACCACATCGGAGTAGTGGCTCCACTAAAATGAAAGAGGATATCTTTGGAAATTGATAGGCATATCATCCCAAGTACTTCATCTAATTTATTGAAATACTTTATCTTCTCCACTGCGGCAATCGGTTCTTTCTCTGTTTCCATTGTTACCCAGTAAAGCCCTTTGCTCCAGAGGAGTAGAGAGATCTCTGTCTTCCATTCAAAGTAATTGAAATGATTTAGAATGAGTTTTGTGGGCTGAGAGAGATGATCCATTTCTTCTTTCTGTGCCTCCTGATGATTTATACCTGCAAATAAAACTATGTACAATCCACTAGATTCAATCTAGCTCTGATACCATGTAGAATTCTTGCAGAAACCCCGATAGATCTAGAATTCTAGTTAAATTGAACACAAACAATTTGTTGATATTCAAGAGATGAGAGAAAGTTTTTGCTCCATAAATCATAGAATTATTTTAATCAGAAATGAATATACATGAGAAAACATCCTCAAAAAAGAGAGGAGGTGAATATATAGAATTTCCAACATAGAAATTCTAATAAAAAAAAGCTAGAAATAGCTAAAATAGGTGTCATAAGCTAAGGAAGACCACATAGTTCGACCTAGACCACTAAATATACATGTCACACACTCAAAAGAGTCAAGTGATGTGCATTATCTCACTTAATCTCACATAATTGACAAGAGAAGTAGTTCCAACTCAGTTAACTGACCCAAAATAACAGTTACTAATAACAGTAAAGGTAAAAATCATTAATTAAGGAATAAATATCTCATTCAAAGAGGAGGTGCACATTCCCCAATAATGGATGATATTTTCAAGGGGGAGTTGGAATAAGTCAAGGATAAATCAAGAATAAATCAAGAAAAATCAAGAAAATCAAGAACCGAGAGTTGAGTCTTGATATAAAATTAGCAGTTTTCCCTAAAATCTAGGGATGAGGTGCTCTTCTTCTCTATGTGGACAAATTTAGTGAAATAAAGTGTAAATGAATGTATTAACCAAGATCTAGGAGTCTAAGCTAGGTGTAAACTAATGTAAGTTAGGGATATGCTCCAACATTCCAGGTAAAACAATCATAACTTCTTCATACATAATCCAAATGAAGTGGGACCACTTCCATTGGAAAGAGTACGAACTTTAGTTTCTTTTGTGCGAGTTTCAAAATTAGATGTTAAATATTGAGCGTGGGGTATGTTGTACAAGTTGGGTCTTCTGAATAGACCAGAATTGAATAAAGTCTACCATTCTTTCTATAGCCTTTTTTGGGGGAGGATTCAAGGAGTGAAAATTTGAGGAGTTTCAGAGAATACATTGAGTAATATTATCTGCAGGATCAGAGTACTCCAAGAATTGAAGAATTGTAGAAACTGAAGAAGTCTTAGGAATCATTATCACGTTCTATGTGATGATTGGTTGATGGTGATGATTTAATGTAAAGTTTTATTATCTCTCATATATTCTTGGGTGGAAGGAAGGGGAAAGGATGGAGAGTTCAAATCTCTCTTGATATTGGAGGATTGTATCTTCCTCTTGGAGGTTTATCCCTCCCTTTACATTTGGAATTTGTAGATACCTTTGGAAGTCATTACTTCCCTTGAACAATAACTATTGATTATTTCTCATATATTGTGCATGGTGTATTGTGTTGTATTGGTGTAACTCTTATACTATTGTTCATTTCTCATTAGATATAGTTGAATGGTTTAAGTATAAGTTGAAAAGGGTTTTAAATTTTCCTTGATACCAATTCACCCCCCTCTCAGTATCAAAAATTGGTATCAGAGCAGGTTACCTTCATTATAGTTTAACCACTGGAAGGAAGATCCTAAGAAGAAATGGAAGACAAAATTCCAAATGGGATTCCACCATTTGATGGAAGCAATTTTGAATACTGGAGTAATAGAATGGAAACTTACTTAAAAGATCTTGGGGCAGATGTTTGGTGCTTATTTTCTTCAGGATACAATGCTTTGAAGAAACCAAAGACTGCAACTCAGAAGGAAACAAAAAATAACAACGAATTGGAAATAGATACCATC
>JASDQU010373523.1:5317-23459 GCA_032191745.1 Picea mariana
CTATATACCAAGGTTTCGTTTTTCTTTGAGCGGACAACACTAATCCACACTTGTCACTTTCCTTCTTCTTCCAAAACTTGACATTTTCAGCAGGAGATTTCAAATCTGGTTCATATTCCCTTAAACGAAAGTCAATAGATTTGTGTCCATAGTTATGACAGATGTAGCATTCAATCTCATTGTTCAACCGGTCAAACTTATTGGTGTAGCGTTGTCTACTCATTGACTGTTGATTATTTCTTGACCTCTTTAGTTGCATGTCCCTGGACTTAATTTGGCAATTGGCAATCAGTGAAGGTTTGTTACTTGGCTGCATCATTCTTTGTTGTGGAAAGTATTTATTCCTTTGAAATCTTAATTGCTCATGTCTAAATCTTAAGGAACAATTTATAGCTTTGTGACCCGTTGAAATAGATCTTAAATTTTTATACCTAAGGCCTAATTTTTTCTTTTTCGGGTTTCGGCTTTTCATAAAACACAAGTTTCATATCATTTCTAAGAACACGATACCTTTATCTTAGTTTTTTCTTAATTTTTTAGATAATGAACAGGAAAAAGGTTTACAAAAAAATATAAGACTTCCGATGATTTTTATTTGAAAATTATTTAAAATGTGTTGAAATTTAAATTTACAATTTTTAAAATTAAACTTGAAAGAATTTTCGAGATTCGGGGTTTCCTACAAACAAATTTTTGATGTAAATCGAATCGTGAAACCCCGATCCCCGATTTCTCGAAAAACGTTGGAATCTTAATTTAAACACATATTAATTTAGTCTCTTCTAAGAAAGATTAAAGGTTAAAATAATTATGTCGCGATTTCAGGATTCACAGTTCAGTGAGATCACATCTCCTGTCATCATGTTTCCCGAAATCCCGAATTACGAAACCCTGATCCATAAGTCACGTTAAATTAAACTAATGTTGTTTTGGCCTTAATCTCGATTAGTTAGTTAATCAAGATTAGTTAAGTCCTGTTTAAAAAGTAGGCCATCGCAATTTCACGATTTTGGAGATCATATTTTATTGATAACATACTTCTCAACATCACGATTTCTGAAATCCCAAAAATTTCTAATCGCAATTAATTAATGTGTTAAAAGAGTTTAAAACTTAATTACAACATCGCGATTTCGCATTTTTAGAAATCGTTTTTCATCGACAATATACCTCTTGACATCAGGATTTCCGAAATCCTGAAAAATGAAGCTTTCAGCTTTAAACCATGATTAACACTAATTATCCTTTTTTCAAAAAAAAAAAGACAAGATTAATCATAATCATTCTTAGGTGTTCATTCATGTTTCGCTTACCATTTAAGTAGGTTTCTCGTTTTATTCAAAAACCTGAAGGTGCCTAAATACGGACATTAAATGCGTATCTCGAAAAAATATCTTCTGCATTAAGAGATTTAAATTCGTGACAGCTGTGCAAATCTTGTCATTTTTTAAATGTATTCAAAATAAACATTCGAATGTCTATGTTTTCATTTTAAGCTGAGCTCGTTCATCCATTTTCTGTGACAGTTTTTCAAATAAACACAGAAGTCATGGCACCCAAAAAGGCACCAAAGAAGAATGGAGACGCACAGGAAGGAGATATTATCTCCGACACCACTCCACATGCTATAGATTCTATTAAATCTCGGACTCAAATCTCCGATTTGCTGGAATATGAGTTTGAGAATGCTCATCCTGATTCTAAAAATCATTTCCGAGACATAGCTGAGTCAGAGATCCATAAGATCATTGCGTGCCCGAGGCTCGTGGCATACACTGATATGATTAGTTGGGCTCTAGATAAGGTCGATATCCCAACAAGGAGAATTTTAAATGAGCAAGGAGCTATCGTTGGCTCATTCATACCATAGCACATTCAAGTAATGTATAAACTCTCGCCAAATCCTAAACACACTTTTAATGCTAAATTTTTAACAGAGTTTCAGAGGAAAGAATGTATTGAGGTATACCAGACATATCCCGATATGATTAGAGGATGGGAGAGGTATGAAGCAAAGTTTAGGGCTGATTCTCATGGTATTTATACTACAGCCTCCTTAAATGAATACATGGTTTATGTAGCCATTATGTTATGTAGACTTTTCGGGAGAAAAGATCCCTGTCATTTTCATGCAGACTAGGTGCCCTTTTTAGAGGAAGCTTCAGAAGGAAATGGTTCTAACTGGCATAATATTTTGTCAGATAACCTAACACAAGAAATTTTAAGCTACAAAGCAGCAAAATCAAATGGACAACCAACAACGTTTTATATGTCTGCATACATTATGGATGCAATCTGTTTTGTGACTCCCTTTCCATTAATGAATTGGAGTTGGAGCATTTCCTGCCCAAAAACCATTCATAAATATCACTCGGCCCTTTGGGAAGAAAATTCTAAAGATGCATTTTACGAGGTTTGTCATTTTATTATTATTCCTATGCACAAAATGTTTTTTCGATGCGAACACCCTCGCATTTCTGATGCAATCACAGAAAGTCTTAAAGCAGTTGTCGACTGGTTTATTGAGGAAATTTTTCCCTACATTAGGGTTTATGGTTGTTCCATTCCCCCTCATGCACTCCCTAAATTCCTACCGAACATATTGTTGTGCAGGGAGGTATATTATCAGATAGTAAAGGGCGGTGTTGGATTAGAATTAAAAGCAACTCAGAAGAAATCATGGCCATCTTTCCCTGTTCATATTGGAAAATTTTCTTTATTAAATTTAGGCCATTCTAAGGTAGAGGCTGAGTCATTAGAAGAAGTGAAATTAGTAGATATTGAGTACAGAAAATATGACCCTACCAAGTAATAAGTAGGCATTTCATACATTGTAATCTGAAGGCGTATGAACATGAAGTATCTATTTATGATGATATATTTAAAGATGTTAAATTCTATGAAGAAGTATTGAACAGAGTCCATGCCTTGCCACCTGACTCACAGACTGGATTCATATCTTTTTAGAGCCATAGGCGAAGTTTCCTACCTAAGAGTTTGCAGGGTGAAGTTTCGACTCCACCGCCAAAACAGGAAGGGCCTCCTCCAGGGTTTGAAACTAATACACAGGATAAGGAAAATACCAAAGGTAAGTTGAAGAATACTGAGATACCTTCCGAAGACATAGAGGGTTCTCAAAAAAAAGAATCAGGAACAGAGAAGAGAAAAGAGATGGCAACAATTCCAAAAATCATGAAAAATATTCTAGAAAAGATAGGAGGAACGACATCAAGAGAGCTCGTTAGTCCTATCACCTCTTTAACTCCATTGCAGTCAACTTTTGGAACCCCCCATGAAGGAGATTTATATGTCAGTGATCTAGAGACGATTTCAAGAGATGAAATCCCCCCATTAGATTACTTTTTCACTAAAAAGCGAAGAGAAGTATTGAAACAGGAAATTCATCCAAGAGGAGAAGGGATGATTAAAAAGCATAGGGTTATTATAGATGGAAAGAAACTCAAAGATGGAGAATTTGCTACAGAATTAGCAGGTACAATGGGTTCTATAACATCAGAAAATATGTATTATGTTGGTAATTTAACGATTATGTTTGAATAGAAGGATCAAACAATAATTCAGTTGCAAGACAAATTAAAAGAAAATGAAAGAAATATTAGTTGGGGAATACAAAAGGGTCTAGAACAAGCTAGACTAAAGGATATGCAAGAAATCCAGAAAATGAATAAAGAGTTGGAGGAGGCAAAATGCATAATACAATTCGCACAGAAACAGGTCCGAAAGCTGAGAGAAGAAAACAAACATTTACAAGATAAAATTATTTCTATTACTAATCAGGTAGTAGAACTTGAAAATTTTAGGACACAAACATTGGAGATATATTTGAGAATAGAGGAAGAACATCAAAAACTGTTCTTGAATCTGGAAGTAGTCCAGAATTATTTTCAAGAAACAAATAAGTCTTTGGAGGATGTTTTCCAGAAGGAAAGGGAGGCGAAAGAAGCTAGAATGACTTTTCAGAAGGCAGTGGCTTTCTCATCAAAGGAAGAAGTTGGATAAATTCAGATATTATCTATTTCTGAAAAGGTTAAAGGGGACATAATATTAATAGTGTGGGAAGCAAACCTGGCCGAATATAAAAGAATAACAAAAGAGGTCAATGATGATTGCCAGGGAATTTTCGATCTCTTAGAAAGAGCTTCATTGAATATCAGAACAGATGACTATTCTGGATTATTAGGTGAGATTAATATTGCCGGGCACCAACTAAGGTTCAAACAAGAGATGGAGGAAATGAAAATAGAGATTTAAAAAATTAAATTAATCAATATTACAGAGATCAACAAATGGATGGTGATGCCGTATCTAAAGTTGAAAACTATTAAATTCAAAGAAAAGATGATAGAAAATCGTTTGCCCGAATTGCAGAAAAGATTTTTCTTATTTGAAGCAAATGAGATACCAGATGCTCCTAGGACTTTTGTGAAATTTTTGCGGAAATGTGTCCAGTGTATTGAAGTGGAGAAAGGAAGTTCGTCAACGCAAGGTTAAAATCTTTTTTAAATGTTTTATCATTAGAAATTAGAAAGAAATTGTAAACGGTTGACATTATTTTTTATATGTAACCGTAATATTAAGAAGTTGGTTAGTCACCAACGAGAAAATTATGATGAAAATGTATAAATGTAGTTTCTAAAGACTGAGAAAGGGCTTCAGGATTTTTGGAGAGAGCCAATTGTAATAACAGTTTTCATTTACACCATAATATAGATCACAAACGAGATTCTGAATCCTACAAATTTGTACTTATGTGTTCTTCAACCCAGTTTATTATACTTTGTTGTATTTTTCTTTCAATGTTTTTCTAACAAATAGTCAATTTGAATTTATCTACATCTTTGATTTCTAGTTCAGATTGGTTTGGATATCAAATTATTTACAGTTTTTCCTCTGAAATTGCTATTAGTAATTTTAGGACCTGTAAATCTTTTGTACCTTAATACTTAACTTTCGTTAGAAACCTCGTTTTCTTTCATTATTTGAAATATGAGATTCTTTCTTGATTAAAGCCTCATATTTATCTGTAGTGTTTATTTGTTATTTTATGATTCTCAAAATTGTTACAAATCCAGGAAACGGCCTCGAATGTATTTATGTTAGTGTTTTGAATATTAAAATTGTTTTTTTTCTTTCTTGTTCTCATCTCTCAAAACATTGAAGTAATGTTTGATTAAAATCCTTTCACAAATAAATAAAGTGTTATCCTCCATGACTGTTCCAAGTAGCAGACAACCCAACATTGAACCAGGTCTTCAAGATCAAACTAGTATTGCCTTGAATTTATTTAATACCATTTTACAAACAGCAACCTACCGGGTTGAATTAGAACGTTCATGGGCAGCTATTGAGAGAGACATTAGCATCCAAGAACAACAGGAAGCAAGACATAGACAGTTGAGAAACTGATTCTTCTTCAACCTTCCTTTTGAATTCTTTTTCTCAAATTATTCCTTTAAACATTTATGGATGCCTTGACGATATACTTTATAGCCTTAAAGTATAAACTTAGGAACAACATCTTTTTGGTGTCGTTGCCAGGGAACAAAGATACGAATCTTTTCCCTGGGAAGAACAACATTGACATTTTCTATTTTTGATAGTGAACAAGGACAGAAAACCTTCTAAGGATTAATATTTTTCACTCAGTGACTCCATAATAACTAAACTAGCTATTAGCCGAAAGAACACCAGAAAAAACCCGGGTAGAAAGCAGGCCTCGCCAGTCTCCGATTCGGAAAAGATTTTAAAATCATGAAAATCACTTAAACAAGTCTTTTTACCCACATATACTATATGTCATCCAGACTTTATGCAATCAGACACTTCAGAAACTCTTAAAAGATCACTTTCACTTCCCCTCTCATTTGATACTTTCTCTTTTCCTGAAGTTTCTTCCCTAGATTTTCGAGAATCTTCTCCTCACACTTTCCAATCTTCAATCTCAAATCTAGTCATGGCTGCACAAGGAGGTGCCAGAGCTGGGGGTGGTTCCCTTGGAGGTGGTCAAGTACCGCTTCCTGGAATCTTTGCTAAAGTAGCTTCTAGATATGCTCCACTTGTTATTCCCATTCCTCTTCATGATATCCCCGAGAATTATATGAAAAGCCTTCCGAAATTTGCAGGGGAAGGTGATCTGACTACCTAAGAACATATAAAATTTTTTGATCAATTTGCTGACATACTCGGAATAGAACAAGAAGATGTTTATTCTAGACTCCTCCTTCAAACTTTGGAGGGACAGGTGAGGACCTGGTTTTGATCCTTAGCAGCTGGATCTTTAAGATCCTATGAAGAACTTGAAAGTGCATTTATTAGACAATGGGGAGAGAGGAAGGATCACCTCTACTACTTGACTGAATTTGGAGCCCTTAGAAAGAAAAAACTTTTTATCAGTTCTAGAATTCTCACAGAGGTTCAATAAGCTGTATAATAAAATTCCAGTTGAGGTTAAACCTTCACAACCTACAACAAAAGTGACTTTCGCTGGCGCTTTTGATCCCGACTTCGCCTTATTATTGAGAGAAAGGAGATCAACAGATCTCATGAAAATGCAGGATGATGCGCTTGAGATTGAATCAAACATGATGGCATCAGGGAAACTAAAAGTAAAGACTGAAACTGGAAACAAAGAAAATAGGAAATTTAAAGAACAAGGTGGATCTTCAGGATCGGGAAAATCCTCGGGAGATAGAATAGAAGAGATGGCTAGGGTCATTCGAGAACTTTCAAACAAGATCTCAAAAATGGAACTAGAGAAATCGAAAAGAGATAATTTCCCCAGAAAATATTTTCGAAGAAATCCGGATCCTCAGGGACTATAGAAAATAATTAAAAATGAAGATCAAAAAATTCCAACACCCTTTAAAAGTGAAAACTACATTGGAGAGGAAGATTTTGAAGATTTAGGAGATTTTGAAGAAATCGATGAAGATATTAGTAACCTTGGCGACGATAATAAATCACCTTATTTATTGAGACAGGATTATGAAGCATCTTTAAGTAAAGAAAGTACATTGGAAGACCATGTTAGCAATAATATGACTGATGATTTCACATATCAAGATATTGTAGATGATATTATAGTTGAACTACAGGGAAAATATAATTTAAGACCAAGAAATAAAAGTCTCCCAAATGTTCCGACAAAAAAGAGTTTGCAAAGAAGCGAAACCGATGAGGCAACTCCAAAAGTTGCTGATAAACAGTATGCAAAAAGAAACACAACTAATACGCAACCTGTCCAGTCAGAACTAGTAGGAACACTCCCTGTGAATACACAAGCTCCTATAAATGAAAATAGGTTTACATCACAACGAAAAACTAAAAAGAAAGGTATGGAAACCCCAAATATAAAAAATGACAAGGACCTAGGAAATTTTAATTTGGAAAACGAAATAAATAAAATCAAAATTCCTTTTCCCCTTGTTGAGTTAGCTAAAAATCCCATATACAAAAAACAAATCGCCAAGATGATTAATTTTTCTGAAGATGAAAGCCAGGCTGACGTCATCAACTTAGAGGATGACAAACCAAACATAGTCTTCGGTCCACACTTTAAAGGTTCAAGAGACACCATGGATCCTTTTTAGATTACGTTAACCTTATTTGATCACCTTCTCCATAACTGTATGTGGGATTCTAGAGCTTTCCACAATGTTATGCCAAAGGCAATCATGGAAAAACTTGGTCTTGAAATCACAAGTCCCTATGGTGACTTATATTCTTTCGATTCGAGGAAAGTCAAATGCATAGGTATGATTAAATACCTAGTGGTAGGTTTGGCTCAATTACATGCTAAAATTATTCTTATGGATGTAGTGGTCACTGACATTCCCCCAAAGTATGGTATGCTATTATCTAGATCATGGGGTGACAAGCTTGGAGGATCTCTCCAGCTGGATATGACATATGCTACAATTCCAGTTTTCGGAGGCCAATACACTCATCCTTACAGAGAGACTAGGTTGGCATTTACTGTAGGTGACCCAAACAACCCCAAAAGTCATCCAGTTTATATTTCCGACCAAGACTTAAAAAATTATATATTATCTATTGATGATGATTTTCAAGTAGATGTAGATGATAATTGTATAGAAGAAAAAATTGAAAAAAAAGAAATAGAGAAGAATGTATATAGCACTGGTGTATGGAAAATGTATTTTGATGGTGCTTCGTCTTTCCTTGGATTCATAGAAGGAGCACTTGTGGTGGCTCCCGATGATCAATTTGTAATTCATTTTTTATATAGGCTTTAGTGGAATGTGGATTGTACAAACAATGTATGCGAATATGAAGCTTTAGTGCTAGGATTAGAGGCTACTAGAAGGATGAAAATTAAGAAACTCAAAGTCTTTGGTGATGCCGAGTTAATTATAAAACAGGTGAATCGACAGTATTAGGCTAAGCATCCTAGATTATGGTCCTATATAAATTGTTTCTGGGATTTAATTGAGAACTTCTTCTCATATGTGAATTTTCATTTTGTCCTAAGATCTGAGAATCAACAGGTTGATGCTTTAGCCAAAGCTGCATCAACTTTCACACCCCCGACTTCTTTTATATTAAAATATCATATAAAAATGAGACATCGCCCTTTGATACCAAATAACATACAACTTTGGTAGGTATTTGAATATGATGAGAAGCTTCGAAAGTTTCTAGAATCATTAGACGAATTTGCAGAAATGCATACTAATCAAGAAAATCAAAATGATCCTATTTGGATCATGCAAGAGGGGGAGGATTCTAAAGAATTTCATGATAAAATTGCAAATCACCGAATGCTTGTTCTCAAGAACAACCATATTCCCAAGGGTCTAATCCCTTTGGAAAGACTTTTTAATCAAGATGATATCCCTTCAAAAACCACTCTACAACCCCAACCAGAGGAGGTTGAAGATTGTAATATAAGAACTGAAGAAAATCCCCGAATGGTTAAACTATCCCAATATTTATCAACAGAAAACAAAAATAAATACATGGAGTTGTTAAGAAAATACGAAGATGTTTTCGCATGGTCGTATGAAGAACTAAAAACATATGACACTTCTATGATCGAACATAAGATACCTCTGAAACCTTGTGTCAAACCTTTTAAACAAAAACTCCAACAATTTAACCCCATTTTATTACCTATTATAGAACTAGAAGTCAAAAAACTTCTTGATGCTAAGATAATTATACCTCTAAGATATTCTGATTGGGTAGCTAATCTGGTCCCAGTTAGAAAGAAAAATGGGGAAATTAGACTGTGTGTCGATTTCAGGAATCTTAATAAATCTTCTCTCAAAGATAATTATCCTCTACCTAAAATGGACCATGTTCTTGAAAAAGTAGTAGGAGCTAACAGGCTGTCAATGATTGACGAATTTTAAGGTTAGAATCAAATTGTCTTTAGTGATCTTAATAAAGAAAAAACCACATTTACCACTCCTTGGGGCACGTTTATGTACGATAAAATGTCGTTTGGACTGATGAATGCATGTGCTACTTTTCAACGCGCAATGGATATTGCTTTCGTTCGCGAATGGGACAAGTTTGTAGTCATCTATTTGGATGATCTTACTGTTTTCTCTAAATCATATGAAGACCATATGATTCATCTCAAATAGACATTTGAAAAATGCCGCAAGTTTGGTCTATCCTTAAATCCTAAGAAGTCTCATTTCTCTATGCAAGAAGGCAAGTTGTCGGGTCACATCATTTCTCGAGATGGAATTAGGATTGACCCTAAAAGAGTATAAGCTATATATACAATAGCTATTCCTAGGAATGTGAAAGAAATTCAATCATTTTTAGGAAAAATAAATTTCTTGAGAAGATTTATTCCTAACTTCGCTGAAATTGTGAAATTGATTACAGATATGCTCAGAAAAAATAGTGAAGTAAAATGGATAGTGGAAGCTAAAGCATCCTTTGCCCATATTAAGAGGGTTATAAGTGAGGCACCAGTCCTAGCAAGCCCCGATTATCTCAAATATTTTCTTATTTTTTCATTTGCCTCTGAACATATGCTTGTTGTTGTACTCCTTCAGAAGAACGAAGAAGGTTTCGAGCAACCAATAACCTTCTTTAGTAAAAGTCTCCGAGATGTTGAACTCAAATATAATATAATGGAAAAGCAAGCATATGCTATGGTAAAAGCATTGAAAGCTTTCAGAACTTATGTTTTACATTCTAAAGTGATTGCATATGTACCCACTAGTTCTGTAAAAGATATTTTGGTTCAAGCAGACAATGATGGCAAAAGAGGAAGATTAGATAGGCACAAAAAAGTCTATCAGTACTGATAGGCACTGATAGAATTTCTGCTTTTCATAAAACACGAGTTTCATATCATTTCTAAGAACATGATACCTTTATCTTAGTTTTTTCTTAATTTTTCAGATAATGAACGGGAAAAAGGTTTACAAAAAAATATAAGACTTCCGACGCTTTTTATTTGAAAATTATTTAAAACGTGTTGAAATTTAAATTTACAATTTTTTAAATTAAACTTAAAAGAATTTCCAGGATTCGGGGTTTCCTACAAACAAATTTTTGATGTAAATCGAATCGTGAAACCCCGATCCCTGATTTCTCGAAAACGTTGGAATCTTAATTTAAACACAAATTAATTTAGTCTCTTCTAAGAAAGATTAAAGGTCAAAATAATTATGTCATGATTTCGGGATTCGCGGTTTAGTGAGATCACATCTCCTGTCATCATGTTTCCTAAAATCTCGAATTACGAAACCCCGATCCATAAGTCACGTTAAATTAAACTAATATTGTTTTGGCCTTAATCTCGATTAGTTAGTTAATTAAGATTAGTTAAGTCCTGTTTAAAAAGCAAGCCATCTCGATTTCGCAATTTCGGAGATCATATTTTATTGATAACATACTTCTCAACATCACGATTTCCGAAATCTTGAAAATGTCTAATCGCAATTAATTAATGTGCTAAAATCATTTAAAACTTAATTACAACATCGCGATTTCGTGATTTCGCATTTTCGGAAATCGTTTTTCATCGATGATATACCTCTTGACATTAGGATTTCCGAAATCCCAAAAAATGAAGTTTTCAACTTTAAACCATGATTAACACTAATTAGCCTTTAAAAAAAAAAAAAACAAGATTAATCATAATTATTTTTAGGTGTTCATTCATGTTTCGCTTACCATTTAAGTAGGTTTCTAGTTTTCTTCAAAAACCCAAAGGTGCCTAAATACGGACATTAAATGCGTATCTTGGAAAAATATCTTTCGCATTAAGAGCTTTAAATTCATGACAGTTGTGCAAATCTTGTCATTTTTTAAATGTATTCAAAATAAACATTCGAATGTCTGTGTTTTTATTTTAAGCTGAGCTCGTTCATCCATTTCCTGTGACAGGTTTTCAATTAAACACAGAAGTCATGGCACCCAAAAAGGCACCAAAGAAGAATGGAGATGCACAGGAAGGAGATATTATCTCTGACACCACTCCACATGCTATAGATTCTATTAAATATTGGACTCAAATCTCCAATTTGCTGGAATATGAGTTTGAGAATGCTCATCCTGATTCTGAAAATCATTTTCGAGACATAGCTGAGTAAAATCTCCATAAGATCGTTGTGCACCCGAGGCTCATGGCATACACTGATATGATTAGTTGGGCTCTGGATAAGGTCAATATCCCAATAAGGATCATTTTAAATGAGCAAGGATCTATCGTCGGCTCAATCAGACCAGAGCACATTCAAGTAATGTATAAACTCTCGCCAAATACTAAACACACTTTTAATGCTGAATTTTTAACAGAGTTTCATAGGAAATAATGTATTGAGGCAGACCAAACATATCCCGATATGATTAGAGAATGGGCGAGGTCTGAAGAAAATTTTAGGGCTGATTCTCATGGTATTTATGCTACGGCCTCCTTAAATTAATACATTGTTTATGTATCCATTATGTTATGTAGACTTTTCGGGATAAAAGATCCTTGTCATTTTCATGCAGACTGGGTGCCCTTTTTAGAGGAAGCTTCAGAAGGGAATGGTTTTAACTAGCATAAGATTTTGTCAGATAACCTAACACAAGAAATTTTAAACTACAAAGAAGCAAAATCAAAAGGACAACCAACAACTTTTTATATGTCTGCATATCATTATGGATGCAATTTGTTTTGTGACTCCCTTTCCATTAATGAATTGGATTTGGAGCATTTTTTTCCCAGAAATCATTCATAAATATCACTCGCCCCTTTGAGAAGAAAATGATAAAGATGCATTTTACGAGGTTTGTCATTTTATTATTATTCCTATGCAGAGAATGTTTTTTGGATGCGAACCCCCTCGCATTTCTGATGCAATCACAGAAAGTCTTAAAGCAGTTGCCGACTGGTTTATTGAGGAAAATTTTTCCTACATTAGGGTTTATGGCTATTCCATTCCCCCTCATGCACTCCCTAAATTCCTACTGGACAGATTGGTGTGCAGGGAAGTAGGTTATCAGATAGTAAAAGGCGGTGTTGGATTAGAATTAAAATCATCTCAGAAGAAATCATGGTCATCTTTCCCTATTCATATTGAAAAATTTGTTTTATTAAATTTAGGCCATTCTAAGGTAGAGGCTGAGTCATTAGAAGAAGTGAAATTAGTAGATATTGAGCACAAAAAGTATGACCCCTACCAAGTAATAAGTAGGCATTTCATACATTGTAATCTGAAGGTGTATGAACATGAAGTATTTATTTATGATGATATATTTAAAGATGTTAAATCCTATGAAGAAGTACTAAATAGAGTCCAGGACTTGCCACCTGACTCACATAATAGATTCATATCTTTTAAGAGCCATAGTGAAATTTTCCTACCTGAGAGTTTGCAGGGTGAAGTTTCGACTCCACCACCAGAACAGGAAGGGCCCCCTCCAGGGTTTGAAACTAATACACAGGATAAGGAAAATACCAAAGGTAAGTTGAAGAATACTGAGATACCTTCCGAAGACATAGAGGGTTCTCAAACAAAATAATAGGGAATAGAGAAGAGAAAAGAGCTGGAAACAATTCCAAAAATCATGAAAAATATTCCAGAAAAGATAGGAGGAACGACATCAACAGAGCTCGGTAATCCTATCACCTCTTTAACTCCATTGCAGTCAACTTTTGGAACCCCCCATGAAGGAGCTTTATATGTCAATGATCTAGAGTCAATTTCAAGAGATGAAATCCCCCCATCAGATTACTTTTTCAGTAAAAAGCGAAGAGAAGTATTGAAACAGGAAATTCATCTGAGAGGAGAAGGGATGATTAAAAAGCATAGGGTTATTATAGATGGAAAGAAACTCAAAGATGGAGAATTTGCTACAGAATTAGTAGGTACAATGGGTGCTATAGCATCAACAAATATGTATTATGTTGGTAATTTAATGACTATGCTTGAATAGAAGGATCAAACAATAATTCAGTTGCAAGACAAATTAAAAGAAAATGAAAGAAATATTAGTTGGGGAATACAAAAGGGTCTAGAACAAGCTAGACTAAAGGATATGCAAGAAATCCAGAAAATGAATAAAGACTTGGAGGAGGCAAAACGCATAATACAGGTCACACAGGAATAGGTCCGAAAGCTAGGAGAAGAAAACAAGCATTTAGAAGATAAAATTGTTTCTATTACTAATCAGGTAGTAGAACTTGAAAATTTCAGGACACAAACATTGGAGATATATTTGAGAATAGAGGAAGAACAACAAAAAGTGTTCCTAAATCTGGAAGTAGTCCAGAATTATTTCAGGAAACAAAAAATAAGTCTTTGGATGATGTTTTCCAGAAGGAAAGGGAGGCGAAAGCAGCTAGAATGAATTTTCAGAAGGCAGTGGCTTTCTCATCAAAGGAAGAAGTTGGAAAAATTCAGAAATTATCTATTTCTGAACAGGTTAAAGGGGACATAATATTAAAAGTGTGGGAAGCAAACCTAGATGAATATAAAAGAATAACAAAAGAGATCAACGATGACTGCCAGGGAATTTTCGATCTCTTATAAAGAGCTTCATTGAATATCGAAACAGATGACCGTTCCAGATTATTAGGTGAGAATAATATTGCCAGGCACCAGCTAAGGTTCAAAGAAGAGCTGGAGGAAATGAAAATAGCGATTTCAAAAATTAAATTAATCAATGTTACAGAGATCAACAAATGGATGGTGATGCCGAATCTAAAGTTGAAAACTATTAAATTCATAGAAAAGATGATGGAAAATCGTTTGCCCGAGTTACAGAAAATATTTTTCTTATTTGAAGCAAATGAGATACCAGATGCTCCCAGGACTTTTGTGAAATTTTGGGGGAAATGTGTAAAGTGTATTGAAGCAGAGAAAGGAAGTTCGTCAACGCAAGCTTAAAATATTTTTTAAATGTTTTATCATTAGAAATTAGAAAGAAATTGTAAACGGTTGACATTATTTTTTATATGTAACCGTAATATTAGGAAGTTGGTTAGTCACCAATGAGAAAATTATGATGAAAATGTATAAATGCAGTTTCTAAAGATTGAGAAAGGGCTTCAGGATTTTTGGAGAGAGCCGATTGTAATAACAGTTTTCAATTACATCATAATATAGATCACAAACGAGATTCTGAATCCTGCAAATTTGTAGCTATGTGTTCTTCAACCCAGTTTATTATACCTTGTTGTATTTTTCTTTCAATGTTTTTCTAACGAATAATCAATTTGAAGTTATCTACATCTTTGATTTCTAGTTCAGATTGGTTTGGATATCAAATTATTTACAGTTTTTCCTCTGAAATTGCTATTAGTAATTTTAGGACCTGTAAATGTTTTGTACCTTAATACTTAACTTTCGTTAGAAACCTCGTTTTCTTTCATTATTTGAAATATGAGATTCTTTCTTTATTAAAGCCTCATATTTTTCTATAGTGTTTATTTGTTATTTTATGATTCTCAAAATTGTTACAGATCTAGGAAAGGGCCTCGAATGTATTTATGTTAGTGTTTTGAATATTAAAATTGTTTTTTTTCTTTCTTGTTCTCATCTCTGGAAAATTTGAAGTAACGTTTGATTAAAATCCTTTCACAAATAAATAAAGTTTTATCCTCCATGACTGTTCCAAGTAGCAGACAACCCAACATTGAACCAGGTCTTCAAGATCAAACCAATATTGCCTTGAATTTATTTAATACTGTTTTACAAACATCAACTAACCAGGTTGAATTAGAACGTTCATGGGCTGCTATTGAGAGAGACATTAACATCCAAGAACAATAGGAAGCAAGACAGAGACAGTTGAGAAACTGATTCTGCTTCAACCTTCCTTTTGAATTCTTTTTATCAAATTATTCCTTTAAACATTTACGAATGCCTTGACAGTATACTTTATATCCTTAAAGTATAAACTCAAGAACAACATCTTTTTAGCGTCATTGCCGGGGAACAAAGATACAAATTTTTTCCCTGGGAAGAACGACATTGACATTTTCTATTTTTGATAGTGAACAAGGACAGAAAACCTTCTAAGGCTTAATATTTTTCACTTGGCGACTCCACAATAACTAAACTGGCTATTAGCCAAAAGAACACCAGAAAAAACCCGGATAGCAAGCAGACCTGGCCAGTCTCTGATCTGGAAAAGATTTTAAAATCACGAAAATCACTTAAACAAGTCTTTTTACCCATATATACTATATGTCATCTAGACTTTACGCAATCAGACACTTCAGAAACTCTTAAAATATCACTTTCACTTCCCCTCTCATTTGATACTTTCTCTTTTCCTGAAGTTTCTTCCCCAGATTTTCGAGAATCTTCTCCTCACACTTTCCGATCTTCAGCCTCAAATCTAATCATGGCTAAACAAGGAGGTGTCAGAGCTAGGGGTGGTGCCCCTGGAGTTGGTCAAGTACCGCTTCCTAGAATCTTCGCAAAAGTAGCTGCTATATATGCTTCACTTGTTCTTCCCGTTCCTCTTCATGATCTCCCCCAGAATTGTATGAAAAGCCTTTTGAAATTTACAGGGGAAGGTGATCTGACTGCCCAAGAACATATAAATTTTTTTGATCAATTTGCTGACATACTCGGAATAGAACATGAATATGTTTACTCTAGACTCCTCCTTCAAACTTTGGAGGGACAGGTGAGGACCTGGTTTCGATCCTTAGCAGCTGGATCTTTAAGATCCTATGAAGAACTTGAAAGTGCATTTATTAGACAATGGGGAGAGAGGAAGGATCACCTCTACTACTTGACTGAATTTGGAGCCCTTAGAAAGAAAAATTCTGAATCAGTTCTAGAATTCACACAGAGGTTTAGTAAGCTGTATAATAAAATTCCAGTTGAGGTTAAACCTTCACAACCTGCAACAAAAGTGACTTTCGTTGGTGCTTTTGATCCTAACTTCGCCTTATTATTGAGAGAAAGGAGATCAATAGATCTCACAAAAATGCAAGATGATGCACTTGAGATTGAATCAAACATGATGGCATCAGGGAAACTAAAAGCAAAGACTGAAACTGGAAACAAAGAAAATAGGAAATTTAAAGAACAAGGTGGATCTTCAGGATTGGGAAAATCCTCGGGAGATAGAATAGAAGAGATGGCTAGGGTCATTCGAGAACTTTCAAACAAGATCTCAAAAATGGAACTAGAGAAATCGAAAAGAGATAATTTCCCCAGAAAAGATTTTCGAAGAAATTCGGATCCTCAAGGACCACAGAAAATAATTAAAAATGAAGATCAAAAAATTCCAACACCCTTTAAAAGTGAAAACTACATTGGAGAGGAAGATTTAGGAGATTTTGAAGAAATCGATGAAGATATTAGTAACCTTGGTGACGATAATAAATCACCTTATTTATCAAGACAGGATTACGAAGCATCTTTAAGTAAAGAAAGTACATTGGAAGACCATGTTAGCAATAATATGACTGATGATTTCACATATCAAGATATTGCAGATGATATTATAGCTTAACTACAGGGAAAATATAATTTAATACCAAGAAATAAAAGTCTCCCAAATGTTCCAACAAAAAAGTGTTTGCCAAGAAGCGAAACCGATGAGGCAACTCCAAAAGTTGCTGATAAACAGTCTGTGAAAAGAAACACAGCTGATACGCAACATGTCCAGTCAGAACTAGTAGGAACACTCACGGTGAAGACACAAGCTCCTATAAATGAAAACAAGTTTACATCACAACGAAAAACTGAAAAGAAAGGTATGGAATCCCCGAATATCGAAAATGACAAGGCCCTAGAAAATTTTAATTTGGAAAATGAAATAAATAAAATCAAAATTCCTATTCCCCTTGTTGAGTTAGCTAAAAATCCCATATACAGAAAAAAAATCGTCAAGATGATTAATTTTTCTGAAGATGAAAGCCAGGTCGATGTCATCAACTTAGAGGATGACAAACCAAACATAGTCTTCGTTCCACACTTCAAAGGTGCAAGAGACACTGTGGCTCCTTTTTATATTACGTTAACCATATTTGATCGCCTTCTCCATAACTGTATGTTGGATTCCGGAGCTTCCCACAATGTTATGCCAAAGGCAATCATGGAAAAACTTGGTATTGAAATCACAAGGCCCTATGGTGACTTATATTCTTTCAATTCGAGGAAATTCAAATGCATAGGTATGATTAAAGTCCTAGTGGTAGGTTTGGCTCAAATTCCTGCTAAAATTATTCTTATGGATGTAGTGGTCGCTGACATTCCCCCAAAGTATGGTATGCTATTATCTAGATCATGGGGTGCCAAGCTTGGAGGATCTCTCCAGCTGGATATGACATATGCTACAATTCTAGTTTTCAGAGGCCAATACACTCGTCTTTACAGAGAGACTAGGTTGGCATTTACTTTAGGTGACCCAAACAACCCCAACAATCATCTAGTTTATATTTCCGACCAAGACTTAGGAAATTGTATATTATCTATTGATAACAATTTTGAAGTAGATGTAGATGATAATTGTATAGAAGAAAAAATTGAAAAAAAAGAAATAGAGAAAAATGTATATAGCACTGGTGTATGGAAAATGTATTTTGATGGTGCTTCATCTTTCCTTGGAGTCGGAGAAGGAGCACTTCTGGTGGCTCCTGATGATCAAATTGTAATTCCCTTTTCATATAGGCTTCAGG
>JASDQU010373523.1:49118-65532 GCA_032191745.1 Picea mariana
TATGCCTTGGCGGCCTCCTAGGAAAAGGGTGGTTGGTTGGTTGCTTGTGTTGACTAAAATCATTTAGTGAAAAAAATTGGTGGTTAGTACTCATGACTTTTGGTATTGATAATGTTTTAACTACATTCAGTAAGAACAACACCTAGAAAACACAATACAATCCATCTCTAGGGGGTCCTTAGCATCAAAGTTGGATAAGGACACCATTAGGAGTTCTTTTATAGTAAGGAAAGGTAGAGAGGCCTTGACCCTAGTTTAGGAAAAAAAAAAAGTACCTTAGGATCTTGTTTAATATTTTTAGTCTTAAGAGCCTTGAATAGGTCCTCAAACCATCATATCACTCATTTTTAAGGCTTCCTTGGAGGCCTCCAAGTAGGATACAAGTGCCATGAGTAGGTTTTGTTCCCTAGAAATGGGTCTTAACACCTAAAAATGGTTCAGGGGGGAGTAAAGGACTTAAGCCATAATTGAACCTTCTCAAGATCATGTGCCATGAAAAACACCTAGAAACCATGACATGAGCTCTCACTTTAATGTCTTTGGACTAAGATTTGGAAATGAGCGGCATTTATATGTTTTTCATACTACCATGACCATGGTTGTGTTAGGGAAACAAGCCTCAATCCCTTAACCATGGTCAAGGGAGGGAAACAAAAACTCAAGACCCAAACATATCATATCTATCTCAAGCACCATGAACAAGTCCTCAGGTCACCACACAAGACCATGGATGTGTCACAAGACATTAGTTATCATCAAAGAATGAAAACAAGTGCCTTATAATATTATTGAAGATTTTGAAGCTCAAGAGCCTTGAACAAGTCCTCAAACCAACATAAAAAAACTTTGGCCTTTAAGAGGGATATAGGCATCATGATTAGGCTTTGTACATTGAAAATGGGTGTAGAGGCATAAACATGGAAAGTTGGAAACAATGGACTAAAGCCATAAATAAACCTTCTCAATCTCAACCGCCATCGAAAACACCTAAAATCCATGACATGAGTCCTCTCTAGGGACTCTTTCGCATCCAAGTTGAATATGCGTGACATCATGAGGTCTTCTTCATCATGGAGGTTTTGTACACCAAGTATGAGTCTTGGGGTCTTGACCATGGTAAATGAAATAAATAAAGCACATCAAGTCTTATATAAATATTTTAAGGATCTTCTTCATTAATGTGTCCCTAAAGCACCAAATAGGCCCTCCAAAAGGGGTCTTGGATCTCTATTAATTGGGATATGGGAGCTTATAAAAGGTTTTTCATACTAGGGATACAAGGTTTAATGCATCAATGAATGGTATCGAGGCCTTAACCATGGTTTGGGGATAAATATAGGGAATTATTTCCTAAATGAATATTATTGGGCCAATGGGACATGGTCAAGGCCTTGATCTATGACATGGGTCTTCTAAAAGGAATATTTTTCATACAAATGGGAGATGGGTGCCATTAGGGGAGGAAAATAAGGTCATTGGCCCCTAAATGAATCTTATATATCTTATTGGATATGAAATATTCCTCAAACCACCACAAAACCCTCCATAAAGTACATTTTTCCTTAAGTGGGATATGGTTACCATTTCAGAGGTTTTGCAACAAGATATGGGTCTTGGGCCATTGACCCAAAAATAAGCTTCTAGGACCCTTTTCCTTAAACTAGGTCTCAATCCACCACACAAACATGGATCATTGGCCTCTTGGTTGGATATGATAATGATTGATATATTTTGCGACCCATGCATGCATCTCAAGGCCTCAACCATAGTCTATGAAGGAAAACAAGGGATACAGAATATAAATTAACATTTTATGGTTCATAATCCATTAATGACACCTTGAACCACCACACAAACCCCGATATGGGACATTTGTACTCCAAATGAGATATAGGTTGTTACACATGATTTTGGTCACTCTGGTGATGTCTCTACAAGTGATGTATTCAAGCTCCCACAAGGACTTTTTGCCTGAGAAAAGTGATTGTTGTCTTCTTCCAAAAAACACATTTTTAAGATGAGTTCGTAGGCTGCCTATATCACAAAGTGTAAAAATCCTTCATTCTCACAGGCAACCCAAACTTAGGGTGTGAATTGTCCGTAGTCTTCTCTATAGGTAGGGTGTCAACCTATTTCAAAGCCTGGAAAAGAGAAGAGGTCACAAAGGTTCTAGAAGGGAATCTTCTAGAAAATGAGTTGGATTTCGCATGGTTGGCATCCTACTGACTTCTCAGATTTAGTGGGATCATCCTCATCCATTTAACCATGTCTCCTTCTCCTATATATTGAAAGGATTCTCATGGAAAAGGTTAAGAAATATTGAATAAAGAATTGGTGAAAGAATTGTGTGAAGAACTCTTCTTGGATAGAAGCTTGAAGACTCCATTTGGCCTATCAAGTTGTATTGAATATTATTCATGCAAATGTAGAGCAAGTGTGTGTGTTGGAACCAAGGTTCACTGAAAGGAATCTTGTGAAATCAAGGCGATCCAGTTGTATCTTCTACTTTCATTTAATATAATACAATGGCATGTTCCTTTCCCATAAAATCACTCTTATTTTATTGTGTAACTCCTTGATCATATGCATAGGTTGACATTGAATATACTTTTATATCTCCACTTTGGTTGGTTTGTGTTGTCTTGGACCTGATTTCACAAGAGCACCGAAGCGAAGCGGGAACAAAAAAGATCTAAGGAAGCGATATAAAGGTATGCCACTCATTCCTTCTTAGTAATAGATTCAATGATTGCAACTTAGGGAAAGAGTAGTGTCATGTCCTGTTTTGTTCTAGATCCAAGTGGATCTAGGGAGATTTGTTAGTGTCCGCACCTACCGATTTATCTGATAACAAAATTGGCGACTGTACTAGGGATACAACCCATTTTGGTGGTTTTTTCTTGGCCATTTGTTCTTGACCTACCATTTTTCATTCCCAATCAATATCTGAGTCTTGAGGAGACCCTCACAGACTCCCTGGATCCAAAAGTTCCCTCAAAAGTTCTGTCATTTTTCCAAAATTTGCTTGATTATAGACCTTCTCGCACTGCACCTGTCTGTAGCCTATGAGAATCACTAAGGTTCACACCCTAGTGTTTAGTTCAGTGAGAACTTCTTGCACCCTGCCTGTGTCTAGCCTGTGAGAATCCTTAGTACCCCACTGTCAAACTACAAACCCACTTGCAAAAATTTTGGTCTAAGTCTTTTGTGTCTTCAGATGCCCAGATTGGTTGGTGTGTCTGGAACGAAATTATTTGGCCAGTGATTGAATGTTTCTTGAATTCAAATCTCCTGAATGATTAGTTTTCGAAAATCGAAAGCTCTTCTTGTTCATTTTTTTCTCAATTTTTACCTCTTGACATTTTCTTAACAAGGGTATAATCTCCAATTCTGAAATCCAAGTGCTTGTTTGGTCAGGAGTCTTTGATTGGATTAAAAGTTGAGATTAATTGTCCTTTTCAATTGCTTATTACTTGGAAAATTGTTACCCATGTGCATTTGAAGAGATTGGTCTTATCAATTTGTTATTTTTGTCTTCATTGAAAGATCGATTTGGGTGTTTGTTGTGTATTTCTTTTTCGTTGGTTGCTTACTTTTTCTTAGTTCCTTCCCTGTTGCTTGGTTTCTAATAAAAATTAAAGATATTTTATTTTATAAGAAACTTTTTATTCGGAAATATTGGCATTCAAGTATTGAAAGAGAATGAATAGAGAATTTGCATTGTTCATGGTTGTTTGATACTACATTTCAGAGAAGATCATACATTGTAGTTCACATTGTTCCAGAAAACCCCTCTTTCCTTCCTGTAAATAGGATTCATCAAACAAAATTTGTATCATTCATTCCTATTTATGCATTGTTGGGTCAGAGTATCACACAACATCGATTTCATTTCCATCTCCTTTTGAGTAACAATAGCCTTTAATAATATTGCGCAATTTTAAAATTCAATTAGTAACTTTTTCTAGGGCTCTTTTACACCAACATTAGCTAGGCTAGAGCTTTGGAATAGGCAGTGAGACACACTCTCCAAAGAAAAAAACACACAATAGCATCTTGTGATAAGTTGTGTCAAATTCCATTTGCATCATTTTGTCCTGGGAAGCCCTTCTCACACAAGGGTCAAACCTGAGGTCGCATTGAGATTGACAGAGTTACTCACCCTGCTTTGTTGATATCAATGTAGAGATTGCACATATTATAGGGGTCACTTGAAGGTATACCCACAATGATGAGTGGAAGCCTCTCAAGCTTATTTCGGGCTAGATACCCTGCCCTTGCATGTGGATAGGACTATCGATTGTTCCCCCAGGCATTATTGTTGTTGGTGGTAACCTTAGTAGCCTATCTTCTTAGGGTCTTACACAAGGTGACTGTGAAGGGGTAAGTCTTCACGGTACCTGGAATCGATGTTGGCTAGACTCACTCGGGATCCTTGGAGGGTATACCAATGATTGTGTGTGGGAGCTTGCAGCAGGGTGTAAGTCCATTAAGTAGGTCATCAACGTGAATTTTCCACCCTGGCCGAGCCCCTTCTTGTCTCGTCGTTGTGACGTTGGATTTCATCACCAACTAGTGACTTCGTAATTAGAAGGTCTTGTTTTCTTGGTTTTTCTTCCTATATTTTATTAGCGCATGTTTTTTGTTTACCCAAGATTGGCCGTATAATTTCTTTTGTAAAATTCTAACTCGATCACAACTGACCCTCCACATCGTTCACGTACAATGCAAGGCCTACCCCCAAAATATCTAGAAGGTTCTCGACCCTTTCCTACCAACTCCCTGGAGGGATCTCCTCAACATAGTGAAGTCCAAGATGTTGCCACTCCACCAGTGGAAAGAACTAACTCTTTAGAATGGTTCTGAATTACCAATTCTCAAGAGGACTTCTGATTTCCTCCCGACTCCGAGAGGCATATTGTGCGATTGAATTCTTCTGTAGATATAGTTGTTTAGTCTTATGGATCACCAATTGGACCTTTCATAGGACCTAAGGGTCAAGATCCTTTTTGGAGTACTAGCCTTTTTAGACGGGATCTCTTTGGCTTAGGAGCAGGCGTTCATATCACTGTCGCACCTGAGCTGCCTGAAACATCTGATCCAGATGCAGTACCTTTTACTACTGCCTATTATTTTCTTAGTACAGACACTCCGCTGGCTAACCACATCTTGACTATCCCTCTACAAATGGTCCATTATACAATGGTCCCAGATACTACGAATCCTTACACCAGGTTTACAGCGGCTAGCCAAGCCCCCATTGGCAAACTACTTTCACCCAGATTTACCCCAACACTTCCGCCTGGATATCATCCATTGAATGCTTCTATTCCTGCTCCTACACAAATCTTGTCCAGCACTCCTAGCATTTCCACTTCTTTTGGGCACCATCTTGTTCCCAGTTTTATTTCGACACTTCCTCCACCCCCTTTTAGAGGACCTCTTCCATCCTCTATCAGAGACACCAAACCCAGTGGCACCATCTCGTCTTTCACACCTAATTACCAGATTCCTGTTGGTGGACAATTTCACCAAGGAGGCCAAACCCAATCCCCTTTTGCAGGACAAATCCCAACTGGGATCCAACCCCTGATTGGAGGGAAACCCCCACTGAACCCAACCTTGGACAAAACATACCTCCATCCTTGGCCCAGTATTGGAATTATCTTATACAACATAATCCTCACTCGACTGGGGGGAAACATCCTCAATCTAGCTCCGTCATACCCCCCAGTACATGCCAACCATATCCACGCACGTCTAATCCTATTTGGGGCTCGAATGCCCAACCCCACACCCCTGTTTAAGGGTACAACCCTATGAATTACTTGCCTCCACACCAACCACCGAATCTTCTTGAATATTCACATTATAATCAAACTTCTTATCGTCCCACTAGTCTATTAATGAGACTCCCTCCCCAAAGTCACCAGTACCCACATGTGAATAGACAGTTACCCTTCTTAGCCACCCTAGACTTCCCCGATCTATCGAGCATTTTAAATGATCCGATCTGTCACTCTCCTCAATGGCCCGCCATATCAGCCAAACTACCATCCGATATCCCTAGATTCAATGGTAAACTGGGAGAGGACCCAAACAATCATGTAATGGCTTTTCACCTTTGGTGATAATCCAACTCCTTGATGGATGACTCTATTCATTTATGCCTTTTTCAGTGTACCCTCACGGGTTATGCCATGAGGTGGTATATAGAATTACCACAAGGCTTCTTCAATGACTTCAACACCCTCTCTATGGATTTCCTCACCCACTACCAAGTACCGATCTGCTACGAAATGAGAAACGATATTTTGATTTCTTTCAAACAAACCAAAGCCACTCATATCTCTGATCACATTCATGAGTGACGACGGAGACGGCGTCTCATCAAACTCAAACTTCCCTATCAGTTGCTGGCAGATTGGTTCATGAAATCATTCATGAATGACATCGCTCGTGACATTGCCATGCGTGGATTTGTCACAGAAGAATATGAAATCAATCATGCTTAATACCTTGACCTCGTTTACTCACAAACGGGTACTCTTTACGACTTACTCCCTGACGCACCTCGTCCTTCTACTTCTGGTACTTCGACTATTCCTGTTGCTTCTCATGTAGCTGATGGTGTGATTGGCACTTTCCATGCCCAACCTCACTCCATCCAAACCTCTAGCAACAAACCCAAACCCATTACTTCTAATGTTAAAAATGATCTTTCTCCTACCCCTTCCACTGACAAGACTTCTGAGGTAATCTCTATTCAATCTACCCCCACCGGAAAAAATAAATCCAAAAAAGAAAAGGTTAAGAACAAGGAGGATTAAAATAATCTGCAATCTGACAAAACCAAAACACCACCTGTTGATGATAGGGATAAGTGCAAACCCCGATACCCTTCTCTTATCTATAGTGATGATCACTACACTAAGGATTGTCCACGACGAGGTGAGGTTACTAAGTTCTTTCAAGGGACCATGAAACCCCCCACTCTGGCAGTATTGTCACAACCCTTCCCCTCTCAACAGCAGGCCCAATTGGTCATTCATGACCAACCTTCCCCCTCCAATACATCCTATGTCTTAATGTGTACATGTGATTCAAAGAAGAATGACATCACACTTACCACTCGACCCAAAGATTATCCTTCCCCCACAGAGAAGGTTGATGCAATACCTCCTTCATTGGTCCAACCATATCCCAAAACTCCACCTACCAATGGTCCTCTTCATCTTGAATGACCGAGTCTAGATATAGTGCTTCACCCTCCCCCAAAAGGTGTTGTTCGAAAATCATCTTTCAATCCTCACGAACATGCTTCCTAGAACTACAGTATTTTCGAAGATCTAGCCCAAGCACCATCCGTGATGTCAGCCCTCGAAGTCCTTCAGAGTTTTCCTATACAATGGAAGGCACTGTTGAAAGCTATTGGCAGAATTGATCCTACGGATACGAATTTAATAATTTTTGACTTGGAAGATCAAATTCCAAGGTTACCCCCTCAACTCACATTCCAAATACAAGTTATTGTCTACGATAAAAACATTTGTAGAACATTTATTGATGAGGGTGCCTTGATGTGTGTCATGTCTATTACCTGCTGGAAAGCCATCGAATCTCCTCCTTTGAATGAATCCCACAACATACTCAAAGCCTTCAATGGATCTAGTTTTAAGCCTTATGGTGTCCTCCCTTTGTTTCCTATTACGTTAGAAGGAAAAATGGTCAACGTTGAAGTGGAGGTCTTCGATGCTCCTCTCGATTACAACCTTCTACTTGGCTGTAGCTGGATCGATTCCATGCGTGCAGTTGTGTCCACTCTTTTCCATGTCGTGTGTTTCCCACATCAATGAAAAGTAGTTACCATATACGAATTGGCCTTCTTTTACTTTGATTCATGTACCGGCAACTTACCTTTCATTGCAAACCCCCCCCTGGATATGAGAACGTCAGTGTGGGTCTTCTTAAATATTCCTCTTTGATGGGTACTTTCCCCATTCCACCACCCAATGTCCCACATCCATTTTTCGCCTCGATCAACATGATCTCTGCCTCTGTTCATGGAACCCCTGCGTCTTACGACCCATGGATGGTACCCAACCCCGATGATCATCTTCGTTATCGTGACCAAATGCCTTTGAGTCTAGTTGAATCCACTTATCAAATCATTCAATCGACAACCTCCTCTCTTAGTAATTTATCTCCGGATCCATTCCGCATCATTTTTCCTATAGACAAGATGATTATGTTTGTTATGTCCATGGAAGATACCCCTTGGGATGATGGACATCATCGTTCCATAATCTTCTTGGAACAATGCACCATTGAGGGTTACCAATGGCTCTCGACCCTGTCGACCATTGTCATCATTTCTACCATTCTTGAGTCTACACACGATATGTTCTATGAAGGGAAATTAAGTAATATCTCACCTACCATCCCCATCGACATATCCATAAAACCTGGAGTTGTCGAAAATGTGCATATCAAAGCTTCGTGTTCCCATGACGAAGTTGTCACCTACAAGTCTCTCTTCCAAGAATTTTGTGACGTCTTCGCATGGAGATGTGAAGAAATGTCGGGGATTGACCTTGACATTGTGGTACATGAGATTAAGACATACCTAGGTGCTAAACCCGTATGGCAACGACTTCGTCCAATCCACCCACGTAAAGCAACCGGCATCAAGATTGAAGTTGAGAAACTTCTCAAATCTGGCTTTATTTACCCTGTGGCTCTAACTGACTGGGTTTCCAATCTTGTTTTGATTGACAAGAAACAAGGCACAATCCATGTGTGCATTTATTATAGGGACATTAACAAAGCTTGTCCTAAATACAACTTTCCTACACCCTTCGTTGACCAGATCATCAAAGATTGTGCCAGAAGTGAAAACTTCTCTGTGATGGGTGGTTTCTCCAGATACAATCAAATCAATATCATTCTTGTGGACCAACACAAGAAGACTTGTATTTGTCCTTGGCGCATTTTCAGCTACTGGAAACTTCCATTCGGTTTAAATAATGCTGGCGCAACTTTTGAATGTGCTATGTCTTATGCCTTTCATGATATAAAACACATCATGCAACCATATCTCGATGACTTACCTGCTCATTCCATGCACCATGTAGATCATCCAATACACCTTCACGCCATTTTCCTTCGATGTTGGTTTTACCATATATGCTTGAATCCCCACAAATGTTTTTTTTGCGTAGAATCCAACCAACTTCTGGGCTGTATTGTTTCACATAAAGGGATCAGGGTAGATCCTTTGAAGGTCGAGGCGATTCTCAATCTCCCTCCTCCTTCCTCACTTCTCCCATTACAAAGTTTGCAAGGGAAGGCAAACTTTCTCCGTCGTTTCATCCTGAACTATGTTGAGCTAACTCTTGGATTTACGCGACTTCTCAAAAAAGGTTCGGAGTTTGTATGGGATACCACTGCCAACAAAGCTTTTGAAGTTTTGAAACTATCCTTGACACGTACCCCACTACTCTTCCCACTTGATTACAATCGGGATTATTTCCTTTACCTTGCAGCCTCGGACTATACCATCGCTATGGTTCTTGTCCAGAAGGATGATTCTCATGAAAAACATGTCATCTATTACTTGATTCGGAGTCTCACGACTATCGAAACCAAGTATTTACATGTTGAAAAACTGGCCTTGGCAGCCGTCTAAGCAGTTCAATGTTTCCGACACTATATCCTTTCTTGCAAGACTAGGGTAATTTCTAACTACAACCCTATGCAACACATTCTTACATGCCAATTGCTAGGGGCCAAATACTCCAAATGGATCGTAATACTCCAGGACTTTGACTTAGAATTCAAATGCGCTAAGTCCAAGAAATCCTTGGTGTTTTCCAAGTTGATATGTGACCTTCCCTGCTCTGAGATGGAAAATGTAGCAGCAGATTCACTACCCAATGAATCCCTTTTCCTGATTAGTTCCGATGACCTTTGGTATGGAGATATCATCATATATCTCCAAACCTAGACTTTTCGGCCCAATTTGTCTAGCACAGACCATCGTCGAATACGCTACCAAGCCCGTTAGTATATTATCCTCGGTGATACTCTTTATCGTCATGGGATTGACTCTATTTTTGGATGTTGCCTCATATTTGATGAAGCCAGGAAAGCCCTAAATGACTACCATTCTGGAGCCTGTGGTGGTCACATGTCTAGGTATGCTACTACCTAGAAGATCTTTTGGGCAGGGTATTTTTGGCCTTCTTTATTCAACGATTGTATAATTGTCGTCCAAAAATTCCACGCTTGCAAAACCTACAACCATAAAATACGATCACACCCTGTGGTCTCTATCGGTCCTTTTGAAAAATGGGGTATTGATTTCATGATGTGTCACCCTCACTCGGCCAGGGGGCATGGATACATTATTGTAGCCATAGATTATTTTACGAAATGGGTCGAGGCGATGCCAACATTCGACAATACTGGATGGACTGCAACATTATTTATGTTCAATCACATCATAGCTCGGTTTGGTGTTCCTCAAGATATCGTTACTGACCACGGTAGCCACTTTAGAAACTTCATGATGTCTGAACTCACTAAAAAGTTGGGTCTTCCCCATGAAAACTCAACGCCCTATTACCCACAACACAACAACCAAGTTGAAGAAATAAACAAAATCCTCATTACCGTGCTTCGACAAATGATAGGGATTCACAAAACAAGTTGGCACACAATGTTTTTTTTATCAATGTGGGCTTACCGGACATCCATTAAGTCTGCTACCGGGTTTACACCATTCCAGTTAGTCTATGGTCTAGAAGCCATCTTGCCGATTGAATGTGAGATACCCTCCCTAAAACTAGTCGTCGAACTTCTCCCAAACACTTCTGCCGAAGAAGAACGTCTGTTGTATCTCATGCAATTAGATGAAAACCGTCACGATGCCACCCTAGTTATCGAAGCCCAGAAAAAACGTGTCAAAGCCCAATACGAAAAACATGTCAAGCCACGCGTTTTCTCCGAAGGTGTTCTGGTTCTCCTTTACGAACAAGATCAGGATATGCTAGGAGCCGAAAAATTTGAAGCTATGTGGCAAGGTCCTTATATCGTCAGATGAGTTTTGGGGAAAGGAGCTTACAAGTTAGTGGACTACGATGGTATCCCTTTGAGTGAACCCAGAAATGGATTGTACTTAAAGAAGTACTATTCTTAATATCACCTATGCATGAGTGCTTGTATTTTATTGTATCATAATTTTTGTTACTTTAGTATTTTATTGTATCATAATTTTTTTCGTTATTTGGCCTTTGCCCTCGACCACTTATCTTGCGTTGTTCTTGGTTTCTAGATGTCAGAATCTTTTCCACCCCTCATTGGCTTTGCCAATGGCGCTAGCCGTAGTACTCAGAACCTTGCTTCTGCTGCATGGGCAATTTACGCCCCTACAAACGAACTTATTAGTCTACGAGGTGTGTGCCTTGGTCGTGCAACCAATAATATTGCAGAATATAGCATCGTCATCGAATTGTTGATAGATGTTATTTTGTTTGATATCATCCACCTGGTTATATGACTCGATTCGCAGCTAGTAGTGCTACAATTAAGTAACGTCTATGCTATCTGAAGTCCTACATTATTACGGGTATATTTACGAATTCACCTCTTGGAACTTTATTTCGATTATATCGAATATCAATACATTCCTAGATGTCTAAATACATTGACTGAGGCATTAGCTAACTATGTGTTAGACAGAAATTTGGGGCATTTATAAACCAATCACACATCACATGTATAACACAACACAAAATAAGCTGGTAGAAGCCATATATATGTATATAATGATCAAACGTTTTTACAAAATGTTTATGTCCAAGGATCAAAATCTCAAAATACGAAGTCTATAGCTTCTACAAAATAGCGTCATGGATGACGTTCGCGATAACACACAACTACACTATAGGTAGGGTGTGAACCTATTTCGAAGCTTGGAAAAGAGAAGAGGTCGCGAAGGTTCTAGAAGGGAATCTTCTAGAAAATGAGTTGGCTTTTGCATGGTTGGCATCCTACTGACTTCTCAGATTTAGTGGGATCATCCTCATCCATTTAACCATCTCTCCTTCTCCTATATATTGAACGGTTTCTCATGGAAAAGGTTAAGCAAGATTGAATAAAGAATTGGTGAAAGAATTGTGTGAAGAACTCTTCTTGGATAGAAGCTTGAAGACTTTATTTGGCCTATCAAGTTGTATTGGATATTCTTCATGCAAATGTAGAGAAAGTGTGTGTGTTGGAACCAAGGTTCACTGAAAGGAATCTTGTGAAATCAAGGCGATCCAGTTGTATCTTCTACTTTCATTTAATATAATACAATGGCATGTCCCTTTCCCATAAAATCACTCTTATTTTATTGTGTAACTCCTTGATCATATGCATAGGTTGACATTTAATATACTTTTCTATCTTCACTTTGGTTGGTTTGCGTTGTCTTGGAGTTGATTTCCGAAGAGCATCGAAGCGAAGCGGGAACAACAGAGACCTAAGGAAGCGATATAAAGGTATGCCACTCGTTCCTTCATAGTAATAGATTCAATGATTGCAACTTAGGGAAAGAGTCATGTCATGTCCTGTTTTGTTCTAGATCCAAGTGGATCTAGGGAGATCTGTTAGTGTCCGCACCTACCGATTTATCCGATAACAAAATTGGCGACTGTACTAGGGATACAACCCATTTTGGTGGTTTTTTCTTGGCCATTTGTTCTTGACCTACCCTTTTTCATTCCAAATCAATATCTGAGTCTTGAGGAGACCCTCACAGACTCCCTGGATCCAAAAGTTCCCTCAAAAGTTCTATCATTTTTCCAAAATTTGCTTGATTACAGACCTTCTCGCACTGCACCTGTCTGTAGCCTACGAGAATCACTAAGGTTCACACCCTAATGTTTAGTTCAGTGCGAACTTCTCGCACCCTGCCTGTGTCTAGCCTGTGAGAATCCTTAGTACCCCACTGTCAAACTGCAAACTCACTTGTAAAAATTTTGGTTTAAGTCCTTTGTGTCTTCAGATGCCCAGATTGGTTGGTGTGTCTGGAAAGAAATTCTTTGGCCAGTGATTTAATGTTTCTTGAATTCAAATCTTGTGAATGATTAGTTTTCGAAAATTGAAAGCTCTTCTTGTTCATTTTTTTCTCAATTTTTACCTCTTGACATTTTCTTAACATGGGTATAATCTCCAATTCTAAAATCCAAGTGCTTGTTTGGTCAGGAGTCTTTGATTGGATTAAAAGTTGAGATTAATTGTCCTTTTCAATTGCTTATTACTTGGAAAATTGTTACCCATGTGCATTTGAAGAGACTGGTCTTATCAATTTGTTATTTTTGTCTTCATTGAAAGATCAATTTGGGTGTTTGTTGTGTATTTCTTTTTTGTTGGTTGCTTACTTTTTATTAGTTCCTTCCCTGTTGCTTGGTTTCTAATAAAAATTAAAGATATTTTATTTTATAAGCAACTTTTTATTCGAAAATATTGGCATTCAAGTATTGAAAGAGAATGAATAGAGAATTTGCATTGTTCATGGTTGTTTGATATTACATTTCAGAGAAGATCATACATCGTAGTTCACATTGTTCTAGAAAACCCCTCTTTCCTTCCTGTAAATAGAATTCATCAAAAAAAAATTGTATCATTCATTCCTATTTATGCATTGTTGGGTCAGAGTATCACACAACATCAATTTTATTTCCATCTCCTTTTGAGTAACAACAGCCTTTAATAATATTGCGCAATTTTAAAATTCAATTAGTAACTTTTTCTAGGGCTCTTTTACACCAGTATTAGCTAGGCTAGAGCTTTGGAATAGGCAGTGAGACACACTCTCCAAAGCAAAAAAAACACAATAGCATCTTGTGATCAGGAGTGTCAAATTCCATTTGCATCATTTTGTCCTGGGAATCCCTTCTCACACAAGGGTCAAACCTGAGGTCGCATTGAGATTGACAGAGTTACTCACCCTGCTTTATTGATATCAATGTAGAGATTGCACATATTACAGGGGTCACTTGAAGGTATACCCACAATGATGAGTGGAAGCCTCTCAAGTTGATTTCGGGCTAGATACCCTTCCCTTGCGTGTGGATAGGACTGTCGACTGTTCCCCCAGGCATTATTGTTGTTGGTGGTAACCTTAGTAGCCTATCTTCTTAGGGTCTTACACAAGGTGACTGTGAAGGGGTAAGTCTTTGCGGTACCTGGAAGCGATGTTAGCTAGACTCACTCGGGCTCCTTGGAGGGTATACCGATGATTTTGTGTGGGAGCTTGCAGCAGGGTGTAAGTCCATTAAGTAGGTCATCAACGTGACTTTTCCACCTTGGACCAGCCCCTTCTTGTCTTGTCGTTGCGACGTTGGATTTCATCACCAACTAGTGACTTCGGAATTAGAAGGTCTTGTTTTCTTGGTTTTTCTTCCTAGATTTTATTAGCGAATGTTGTTTGTTTACCCAAGATTGGTCGTAGAATTTCTTTTGTAAAATTCTAACTCGATCACAATTGACCCTCCACATCGTTCACGTACAATGCAAGGCCTACCCCCAAAAGATCTGGAAGGTTCTCGACCCTTGCCTACCAACTCATCAGAGGGATCTCCTCAACATAGTGAAGTCCAAGACATTGCCACTCCACCAGTGGAAAGAACTAACTCTTTAGAATGGTTCTGAATTACCAATTCTCAAGAGGACTTCTGACTTCCTCCCGACTCTAAGAGGCGTATTGTGCGAGTGAATTCTTCTGGAGATATAGTTGTTCAGTCTTCTGGATCACCAAATGGACCTTTCATAGGACCTAAGGGTCAAGATCCTTTTTGGAGTACTAGTATTTTTAGACGGGATCTCTTTGTCTTAGGAGCAGGCGTTGATATCACTGTCGCACCTAAGCTTCCTGAAACATCTGATCCACATGCAGTACCTTTTACTACTGCCTATTATTTTCCTGGTACAGACGCTCCACCAGCTAACCACATCTTGAATATCCCTCTATAAATGGTCCATTACACAATGGTCCCAGATACTACGAATCCTTACACAAGGATTACAGCAGCTAGCCAAGCCCCCATTGGCAAACCGCTTTCACCCAGATTTACCCCAACAGTTCCGCCTAGATATCATGCATTGAATGCTTCTATTCCTGCTCCTACACAAATCTTGTCCAGCACTCCTAGAATTTCCACTTCTTTTGGGCACCATCTCGTTATTGGATTTATTTCGACACTTCCTCGACCCCCTTTTAGAGGACCTCTTCCATCCTCTATCAGAGACACCAAACCTAGTGGCACCATCCCGTCTTTCACACCTAATTACCAGATTCCTATTGGTGGACAATTTCACCAAGGAGGCCAAACCAAATCCCCTTTTGCAGGACAAATCCCAACTGGGACGCAAACCCTGATTGGAGGGAAACCCCCACTGAACCCACCCTTGGACAAAACATACCTCCATCCTTGGCCCAGTATTGGAAATATCTTATACAACATAATCCTCACTCGACTGGGGAGAAAAATACTCAAGCTAGCTCCGTCATACCCCCCAGTACAGGCCAACCATATCCAGGCACGTCTAATCCTATTTGGGGCTCGAACACCCAACCCCACACCCCTGTTTAAAGGTACAACCCTATGAATTACTTGCCTCCACACAAACCACCAAATCTGCTCAAATATTCACATTGTATGTAAACTTCTTATGGTCCCACTAGTCTACTGACGGGACTCCCTCCCCAAAGTCACCAGTACCCACATGTGAATAGACAGTTACCCTTCTTAGCCACCCTAGACCTCCCCTATCTATCGAGGATTTTAAATGATCCGATCTGTCACTCTCCTCAATGGCCCGCCATATCGGCCAAACTACCATCCGACATCCCTAGATTCAATGGTAAACTGGGAGAGGACCCAAACAATCATGTAATGGATTTTCACCTTTGGTGATAATCCAACTCCTTGATGGATGAATCTATTCATTTATGCCTTTTTTAGCGTACCCTCATGGGTTCTGCCGCGAAGTGGTATATAGAATTACCAGAAGGCTTCTTCAATGACTTCAACACCCTCTCTATGGATTTCCTCACCCACTACAAGGTACCGATCCACTACAAAATGAGAACTGAGATTTTTAGTTCTTTCAAACAAACCAAAGCCACTCATATCTCTGATCACATTCATGAGTGACGATGGAGACGACGTCTCATGAAACTAAAACTTCCCGATCAGTTGTTGGCAGAGTGGTTCATGAAATCATTCATGAACGACATCGCTCGTCACATCGCTATGGGTGGAGTTGTCACAGAAGAACAGGAAATCAGTCATGCTTAATACCTCGACCTTTTTTACTCACAAATGTGTACTCTTTATGACTTACTCCCTGATGCACCTCGTCC
>JASDQU010373523.1:66374-85319 GCA_032191745.1 Picea mariana
GATACGAATTGAATATTTTTTGACTTGGAAGATCAAATTCCAAGGTTACACCCTCAACTCACATTCCAAATACAAGTTATTGTCTACGACAAAAACATTTGTAGAACATTTATTGATGAGGGTGCCTCGACGTGTGTCATGTCTATTACCTGTTGGAAAGCCATCGACTCTCCTCCTTTGAATGAATCCCACAACATGCTCAAAGCCTTCAATGGCTCTAGTTTTAAGCCTTATGGTGTCCTTCCTTTGTTTCCTATTACGTTAGAAGGAAAAATGGTCAACGTTGAAGTGGAGGTCTTTGATGCTCCTCTCGATTACAACCTTCTACTTGGCTGTAGCTGGATCGATTCCATGCGTTCAATTGTGTCCACTCTTTTCCATGTCATGTGTTTCCCACATCAATGAAAAGTAGTTACCATAGACCAATTGGCCTTCTTTCACTTTGATGCACGTACCAGCAACGTACCTTTCATTGCAAAACCCCCCCCGGATATGAGATCGTTAGTGTGGGTCTTCTTAAATATTCCTCTTTGATGGGTACTTTCCCCATTCCACCACCCAATGTCCCACATCCATTTTTTGCCTCGATCAACATGATCTCTACCTCTGTTCATGAAACCCCTGCATCTTACAACCCATGGATGGTACCCAACCCCGACGATCATCTTCATTATGGTGACGAAATGCCTTTGAGTCCGGTTGAATCCACTTATCAAGTCATTCAATCGACAACCTCCTCTCTTGGTAATTTATCTCCGGATCCATTCCACATCATTTTTCCTACAGACGAGATGATTATGTTTGTTATGTTCGTGGAAGATACCCCTTGGGACAATGGACATTATCATTCCATACTCTTCCTGGAACAATGCACCATTGAGGGTTAACAATGGCTCTCGACCTCGCCGACCGTTGTCATCATTTCTACCATTCTCAAGTCTACACACGATATGTTCTATGAAGGGAACTCTAGTAATATTTCACCTACCATCCCGCTTGACATATCCATAAAACCTGGAGTTGTCGAAAATGTGCATATCAAAGCTTCGTGTTCCCATGACGAAGGTGTCACCTACAAGTCTCTCTTCCAATAATTTTGTGACGTCTTCGCATGGAGATGTGAATAAATGTCGGGCATTGACCTTGACATTGTGGTACATGATATTAAGACATACCCGGGTGCTAAACCCATCCAACAATGACTTCATCCAATCCACCCACGTAAAGAAACCGCTATCAAGCTTGAGGTTGAGAAACTTCTCAAAGCTGGCTTTATTTACCCTGTGGCTCTAACTAACTGGGTTTCCAATCTTTTTCCGATTGACAAGAAACAAGGCACAATCCATGTGTGCATTGATTATAGGGAAATTACCAAAGCTTGTCCTAAATACAACTTTCCTACCCCCTTCGTTGACCAGATCATCGAAAATTGTGCCAGAAGTGAAATCTTCTCTATGATGGATGGTTTCTCCGTATACAATCAAATCAATATCATTCTTGCAGACCAACACAAGACCACTTTTATTTGTCCTTGGATCGTTTTCACCTACTGGAAAATTCCATTCGGTTTAAATAAAGTTAACGCAACTTTTGAATGTGCTATGTCTTATTCCTTTCATGATATAAAACACATCGTGCAACCATATCTTGATGACTTACCTGCTCATTCCGTGTGCCATGTAGATCATCCAATACACCTTCGCGCCATTTTCCTTCGATGTTGGTTTTACCATATATGCTTGAATCCCCACAAATGTGTTTTTTGCATAGAATCCAGCCAACTTCTGGGCTATATTTTTTCACATAAAGGGATCAGGGTAGATCCTTTGAAGGTTGAGGCGATTCTCAATATCCCTCCTCCTTCCTCACTTCACCAGTTACAAAGTTTGCAAGGGAAGGAAAACTTTCTGCGTCGTTTCATCCCGAACTATGCTGAGCTAACTCTTGGATTTACACGACTGCTCAAGAAAGGTTCTGAGTTTGTATGGGATACCACTGCCAACAAAGCTTTTGAAGTTTTGAAACTATCTTTGACACGTACCCCACTACTCTTCCCAGCTGATTACAATCGGGATTATTTCCTTTAGCTTGCAGCCTCGGACTATACCATCGCTATGGTTCTTGTTTAGGAGGATGATTCTCATGACAAACATGTCATCTATTACTTGATTCGGAGTCTCATGACTACCGAAACCAAGTATTTACATGTTGAAAAACTGGCGTTGGCAGCCGTCTAAGTTGTTCAATGTTTCTGAAACTATATCCTTTCTTGCAAGACTAGGGTAATTTCTAACTGCAACCCTATGCAACACATTCTTACATGCCAATTTCTAGGGGCAAAATACTCCAAATGGATCGTAATGCTCCAGGAATTTGACTTAGAATTCAAATGCACTAAGTCCAAGAAATCCTTGGTGTTTTCCAAGTTGATATGCGACCTTCCCTGCTCTGAGACAGAAAATGTAGTAGCATATTCACTACCCAATGAATCCCTTTTCTTGATTAGTTCTAATGACCTTTGGTACGGAGATATCATCATATATCTCCAAACCCAGACTTTTCGGCCCAATTTGTCTAGCATTGGCTGTCGTCGAATACACTACCAAGCCTGTCAGTATATTATCCTCAGTGATACTCTTTATTGTCATGGGATTGACTCCATTTTTCGACGCTGCCTCACATTTGACGAAGCCAAGAAAGCTCTAAATGACTACCATTCTAGAGCCTGTGGTGGTCACATGTCTGGGTATGCTACTGCCTAGAAGATCTTTTGGGCAGGGTATTTTTGGCCTTCTTTATTCAACGATTGTATAATTGTTGTCCAAAAATTCCACACTTGCCAAACCTACAACCATAAAATATGATCACACCCTGCTCCTCTACACCCTGTGGTCTCTGTCGGTCCTTTTGCAAAATGGGGTATTGATTTTATGACATGTCACCCTCACTCGGCGAGGGGGCATGGATACATTATTGTAGCCATAGATTATTTTATGAAATGGGCCGAGGCGATGCCAACATTTGAAAATACTGGATGGACTGCAACATTATTTATGTTCAATCACATCATAGCTCGGTTTGGTGTTCCTCAAGATATCGTTACTGACCACGGTAGCCACTTTAGAAACTTCATGATGTTTGAACTCACTGAAAAGTTGGGTCTTCACCATGAAAACTCAACACCCTATTACCCACAAGCCAACAACCAAGTTGAAGAAATAAACAAAATCCTCATTACCATGCTTCGACGAATGATAGGGATTCACAAAACAAGTTGGCACACGATGTTGTTTTTAGCATTGTGGGCTTACCGGACATCCATTAAGTTTGCTACCGGGTTTACACCATTCCAGTTAGTGTACGGTCTAGAAGCCATCTTTCCGATTGAATGTGAGATACCCTCCCTAAAACTAGTCGTCGAACTTCTCCCAAACACTTATGCCGAAGAAGAACATCTGTTGTATCTCATGCAATTAGATGAAACCTGTCACGATGCCACCCTAGTTATCGAAGCCCAGAAGAAACGTGTCAAAGCCCAATATGACAAACATGTCAAGCCACGCATTTTCTCCAAAGGTGTTCTGGTTCTCCTTTACAAACAAGATCAGGATATGCTAGGAGCCAAAAAATTTGAAGCTATGTGGCAAGGTCCTTATATTGTTAGACTAGTTTTGGGGAAAGGAGCTTATGCGTTAGTGGACTACGACGATATCCCTTTGAGTGAACCCAGAAATGGATTGTACTTAAATAAGTACTATGCTTAATATCACCTGTGCATGAGTGCTTGTATTTTATTGTATCATAATTTTTGTTACTTTAGTATGCTTTTTTCGTTATTTGGTCTTTGCCCTCAACCACTTATCTTGCGTTGTTCTTGGTTTCTAGATGTCAGAATCTTTGCCACCCCACATTGGCTTCGCCGATGGCGCTAGCCGTAGTACTCAGAACCTTGCTTCTGCTGCATGGGCAATTTACGCCCCTACAAACGAACTTATTAGTATACGAGGTGTGTGCCTTGGTCATGCGACCAATAATATTGCAGAATATAGCATCATCATCGAATTGTTGATTGATTTTATTTTGTTTGATGTCCTCCACCTGGTTATATGACTCGATTCGCAGCTAGTAGTGCTACAATTAAGTAACATCTATGCTATCTGAAGTCCTACATTATTGCGGGTATATTTACGAATTCACCTCTTGGAACGTTATTTCGATTATATCGAATATCAGCACATTCCTAGATGTCTAAATACATTGAATGATGCATTAGCTAACTATGTGCTAGACAGAAATTTGGGGCATTTATAAACCAATCACACATCACATGTATAACACAACACAAAATAAGATAGTAGAATCCATATATATGTATATAACGATCAAACATTTTTACAAAAATTTTATGTCCAAGGATCAAAATCTCAAAATACGAATTCCATAGATTCTACAAAATAGCGTCATGGATGACGTTCGTGATAACACACAACTGCTCGGGCCACCCTATGAAGTAGTCGATTGAGAGACTCAGACACACCCACAGTATGACATTGGTAATGTCTCAGAATCTCCCCAATAGAAATATCCGGGACGTCCGCGGTCAACCCCTCCAAGTTCTGCTCCACTGCCTCGTAGTCTTCAGCATCCCATCTCGCCACTAGAGCCGTTTCTCCTCATCATTGAATAGGAGATGTTCCTGGAGGTCGATATGGCCCCACATCTGTGTCATCAAAAAGAAATTTTTGGATTAGTTCTTGGATAAACATAAAAAACATTTCATATGATAAAATTTGCAAAAAACATTTAAAAAGAACAAAATGTATATTTCTTACTTAAGTCACCCCACTAAGCATCCTCAGGCAAGGCCAAATCTGGATCCCCTTGAACATCCAAACCAGGATATGCGTAGTCGTCAATCATCAACATCTGGGGCCTCAACCAGTCAAAAAATGAATCATTATATTTGATTATGGGCCCTGCTACGTGTCGAGCCATGATGTTGCACCACCTCATCATCCTCAGATCCTCTGGGGCCGATAAACCCCAATCAACCTGTAGTCATAGTAGTGGGACCCTCTCGAGGAAGAATGACACCAAAAGTGATCCGTACACAAACTTCTTCAAGTCACCCTTTCTGCACTTCGTCAATTGTCTCTTCATACTGCAGAGAACTGCATCCGACCAGTTGAAGACTCGAGGCTCTGTGCACTCTATGGCGTATTGGAAATATCTCTGGACAGCTATGTGCAGAGCCGCGCTCCTAGCCATGCATGCACTAGTGAACAAGATAGTCTGTAGGGTCAGATCTTGGACCCCCCATATGGAAACCTTACCCTTGCTCCTTTCTGCGTCGGGAACACAATATTGGCAACAATACTCGCTCATAAGGAGCCTACTACCTCTACCTCCATTCAAAGTAGCATGGTATCCACACCATGACAACCCCATTAGAAAGTAGATAGCCTCGATATCTAGGGTCAGTGTATGGACTCCCATGTGAAATAACTGTTGGTCCATGTCCCACATGTGGACCAGGTATTCCAACAATCTGAGTTGGGCCCTCATGCCCGAAATCCTGAAGAATTTCAAGAGCCCACAGTCCCGGAGGGTAGTGACTGTACCTGGGTCATTCCCGACAATGGTGTCATCCTCCTCATGTTCCCTTTCTCTCCATTCCAACATTGTGATGGTCAAACACTTGCAAAAGAGCCATGGGAGGGAAGTCAACAACTTGTTTTAAACTCTTGCATAATTTTTATTGAGCAAAACCTTATTTCAAAATCCATTTTTCGTCCCCCGCAGGTGAGCCTTTTGCATAGTGAGAGATTCTCATAGGTGCCCTGAAGGCCACCTGCGAGAATCCTAGATTCTCAGAGGTCTCGCATGGCCCACCTGCGAGAATGCTTGGGAAATGTTCTAACCCTAAAATGGGCTCAAAACCCAAAAAATTGCCAATAAAACTAAAAATAAACCATGGAAAAGTTAGAGGATCAAGAGATTACCTTGTTGGATGAAACGATTCGCTGAATGATCGCTTGTGCCTCCCATAATCGAGCAAATAAATTTGAGGGAAAATGAGGTATGTTGGACAATTTTTTGGCAAAATCACAATGAAATGGTAAAAAGCCATTTTTAGCCATATTTATTCACTTTTTACTATTTTTGTTGATTTTTTATATTATTTTGTCTATAAAACCTAATACCCTAATAGCCTTGAGAGTGTGGTTTTTCACGGATGTAGAAACTTTGAAGTCCAAATGAGGGGGTATGGTTGTTTTTTCTTTTTTGTCTCCTGTACGACTACATTTTTAGGGTTTTTTATAAAAAACCTCGAGCTCAGTCTTCGTTCGTTCTCGCACTCGAAAATATATGAGAACGTAACCGACTATACTTTTTCTCGTCTTTTCGTACTCATCATGGTGACACGAAAATGACAAATGTAAAGGAGTATCCTTTAAGCTCTTTTCATGCTCCATAAAAACGAAAATATGGTCGAGTGGTCTTGTTTTTTTCACGCTCATTAAAGTATTTGAAAAAATGTTCGACGGGCGATAGTTTATCACTTTTTTGGTCTCGTTGAACTCTTTTACAAAAAAGGAACTGGGAGATTTCTCTTTAAGTGTTTTTCAGACTCTCAAAACATGAAAAAACCCTGAGTTTTCTATCCTTGGACTCGTTAAACAAACATCGAAAGACCTGCAATGGGACTGAACCACTCGTTCCTAGGGTTCGTTAAATATACTCTGAGGGACTCGTCCGAAGGAGTAGATTACATCAACAAGCATATGTTATCCTCCTCAATCTTGTGTAAAAGTAAAGAGGTACTCACCAGAAATGGTGGGGAAAATTTTGGGAAAGGGATGTGTTTTCGTATTCATATTAATGGCAGTAAGCGTCGCTCTTGAACATGACACCCCCTATTCGTCATTTGAATCCAGATTGGGAAATCCATTTATCTCTCATTTGACTTTCTACAAGGTCATATATTGGGTCATCTTTGAGTCAGTGCTGCCAAGTGCTTGGTCGTGTCGTTCATATGTTCAAGAGAAGTTCACACAAGCCCTCTATTGAGTCGGCCATCTGCAGTTTCCCATTCTTACTATGTCGACCTTCCCTGTGTCCGTTTCGACCCGCATTCATACTTTGTTTCATCCTCAAAATCTATTACTTATTTCGCTTCATTGATGGGGAATACATCAAGGCCCTCCTGTGACAAGTCTTGTTCCATCCACTCCAACTCGTTATTTAGAAATGAGACTTATAAATCATTTAGTACCTTGGAACATGCATGCCTTAATGGCAGGTCTCTTCTCTTTTGACAGGGGTTTCACATCATTGATCCCTGATCGAGAGATTCCGTCGAGTGCTCTACTTCAGCTCATATATTTTAATTCGTTCGGATTTCACTTTGGTACCTTGGGAGTTATTGACATCAATGGTGATTTCCCTCGCACTTGTTAACGGTTTTCATCAATGACTAGTAATCAAGTGGTTTCTACCATGTTCAACTTCAACACATGTAATCACATGGCTAGATTCATACTTTCAGGGGATGGGATTGAAGACCCCGGGTCCCATCTTTTTGAATCAGGCTACGATGGAGTATGTATGAATTGTATCGACACATAGATCCACTTTGTATGTCATGTGGCTATGTCGTTTTAATTCAACTCTTATCACATAGATCCACAGTGTATTCCTGGTGGCTATGTAGCATTTTGATGGCATGGATCCATGGTGTATGGTTGTTGGCCATGACCTACGATTATGATTCCATTCATTTGTGATCTGAGCATGGGAATGCCTACCTCAGAACTGGAATTATATTTTGCAGATGCTTGGTTGTTTATAGGTTTCCGATTAGGTGCGCTCCTTGTTTTTGACACACACATGCATTTTACAAAGTATTTCGGCTGTAACAAGTTTCGGCCTCATACTTTGGGGGGAATTCTATTACACATGATTTTGGTCACTCTGGTGATGTCTCTACAAGTGATGTATTCAGGCTCCCATAAGGAATTTTTTCTTGAGAAAAGTGACTGTTGTCTTATTCCAAAAAACACATTTTTAAGATGAGTTTGCAAGCTACCTATATCACAGGGTGCGAAAATCCTTCATTCTCATAGGAAACCCAAACTTAGGGTGCGAACTGTTCATAGTCTACTCTATAGGTAGGGTGAGAACCTGTTTCGAGGCTTGGAAAAGAGAAGAGGTCACGAAGGTTCTAGAAGGGAATCTTCTAGAAAATGAGTTGGCATTCGCATAGTTGGCATCCTACTGACTTCTCAGATTTAGTGGGATCATCCTCATCCATTTAACCATCTCTCCTTCTCCTATATATTGAAAGGTTTCTCATGGAAAATATTAAGCAAGATTGAATGAACAATTGGTGAAATAATTGTGTGAATAACTCTGCTCGGATAGAAGCTTGAAGACTCCATTTGGCCTATCAAGTTTTATTGGATCTTCTTCATGTAAATGTAGAGCAAGTGTGTGTGTTGGAACCAAGAGTCATTGAAAGGAATCTTGTGACATCAAGGTGATCTGGTTGTATATTCTAGTTTCATTTAATATAATACAATGGCATGTCCCTTTCTCATAAAATCACTCTTATTTTATTGTGTAACTCCTTGATCATATGCATAGGTTGACATTGAATATACTTTGCTATCTTCACTTTGGTTGGTTTGTGTTGTCTTGGACCTGATTTCACAAGAGCACCAGAGTGAAGCGGGAACAACAAAGACCTAAGAAAGTGATATAAAGGTATGTCACTCGTTCTTTCTTAGTAATATATTCAATGATTGCAACTTAGGGAAAGAGTCGTGTCCTGTCCTGTTTTGTTCTAGATCCAGGTGGATCTAGGGAGATATGTTAGTGTCTGCACCTACCGATTTATCTGATAACATAGGCACCATTTGAAAGTTTTAGACACAATATATGGGTCTTAGGACTATGACCATGATCATGGAAGAAAATAAATGGTATTAAGGCCTAAATAAAGCACTTAAGACTCATGATCCATGAATGGGTCCTTGAATCACTACACATTCCCATTAAAAGGGATATTGGCCTCTATTTGGGATACGGGTACCATTAGGAGATTTTTGTGTAGCAAGGATGCATCTTGACGTATTAACCATGGTAAGGGGAGGAAATAAATGGAATCAATTATTGTTTAAATATTTTAAGGATCTCATCCATGAACAAGGCTTTAAAGTTCCATGTAAACCCTATAAAAGGGATATTTGATCTTCGAGTGGGATATGGGAACCTATAGGAGGTTTTTCATATTAGGGATGGATATTGGGGTCTTAACCATGGTAAAAGGTAGAAAAACTAGACATATGACCTAAAAGAAGCTTCTTGGGCTCATGAGACAAAAGGAGGCCTTAAAAAACTACACATTCCCTTGAGAGGGGATATTTATAAGCCACCATTTGGGATACATACACCATTAGGATATTGTATTCATAGGTGATGATTCTTGATGCCTTAACCATATCCATATGGAAATCATTAGAAGAGTTTGATTATTGAATTACCAAGTCAAGTTGATGTCACAGGAGCTTCAATTCACCCACCACAAATGTCATGCACTGACCTCGCATAGTGAGCTCTAGCGAATGGGGCCAACATTGAAATTTCTTCAATATGTGTTTGTATGCATTGAAACTTGACATGGTTAGACTAGACACATGCCTTTATGGTATGGGATGGTTTCAATACTCGAGAATGTATGATTTACCCACATAATCTTTGAGATCATCCACATTTGCATCAACGTTCATCATGCACCTCTCATTGTCATCATTCATCATTCCCTTCTATAAAATCGTTGTCGAAACTATCTTGAAATTTTACATAGACCTTCCAATGCACCCATCACAAATTTCTTCCACCGAACCTGCACAGTGAGCAGTGAATGGGGCCAATGTTGAATTTTTTTCAATATGTTCGTGTATGCATCGAAATTCGACATGGTTAGACTAGATAGTTTCCTTGAAGGTATGGGAGGGTTTCGATACTTAAGGATGTTTGATGTCCCTACATAATACTTAAGGAGGGTTTGATTATTGAATTACCAAGTTGATTTGTTGTCATAGAAGCTTCAATTCACCCACCACAAATGTCATCCACTGACCCCGCATAGTGAGAAGTGAATGGGGCCAACATTGAAATTTCTTCAAACTGTGCATGTATGTGTCAAAAAATGACATGGTTATACTAGACACATACCTTTATGGTATGGGAGGGTTTCAAGACTCAAGGATGTCTTATGTCCATGCCACATAGTATTTGAGATCGTTCATGTTTGCAACAACATTCCTAATGGGCATCTCATTGTCAAATTTCGTTGTTTCCATATGTAGAATCTTTATTGGAAGTCTCTTGAAATGTCATGGAACTTCCAATTCACCCACCACAAATGTCATGCACCGATCCCACATAGTGAGAAGTGAATAGGGCCAATGTTGAAATTTATTCAATATGTTCCTGTATGCATCAAAATTTGACATGGTTAGACTAGACACATGTCTTGATAGTATGGGAGGGTCTCAAGACTCAAGGATGTATGATGTCCCCACATAATATTTGAGATCATCCACATTTTCATCAACGTTCATCATGCACATCTCATTGCCAATTTTTTTCATTCCCTTCTATAGAATTGTTGTCGGAACAATCTTAACATTTGACATGGAACTTCAAATACACCCATCACAAATTTCTTCCACCGACCCCACACAGTGAGCATTGAATGGGGACAACGTTGAAATGTTTTCAATATGTGCCTGTATGCATCGAAATTTAACATGATTAGACTAGATAGTTTCCTTGAAGGTATGGGAGGGTTTCGATACTTAAGGATGTTTGATGTCCCTGCATAATATTTGAGATCATCCATGTTTGCATCAATGTTCAATATAATGGATGTCTCATTGTCATCATTCTTCATTTCCATCTATATAATATTTTTAGGAACTCTCTTGAAATGTCATGTCATCCAATACATGCATCACAAATGTCATGTTGCACCGATCCCGCATAGTGAGCACTGAATGGGGCCAACATTGAAATTTCTTCAAACTGTGCATGTATGTGTCAAAATTTGACATGGTTAGAATAGACACATGACTTGATGGTATTGGAGGGTTTCAAGACTCAAGGATGTATGATGTCCCAGCCACATAATATTCGAGATCGTCCATGTTTGCAACAACGTTCATAATGTGCATCTCATTGTCAAATGTCATTGTTTCCATCTGTAGAATATCTGTTGGAAGTCTCTTGAAATGTCGTGGAACTTCCAATTCACCCACCACAAATGTCATGCACCAACCCCGCATAGTGAGCAGTGAATGGGGCCAACGTTGAAATTTCTTCAATATGTTCCCATATGCATCAAAATTTTACATTGTTAGACTAGACACATGCCTTGAAGGTATCGAAGGGTTTCAAGAATCAAGGATGTATGATGTCCCAAAATAATATTTGAGATCATCCACATTTGCATCAATGTTCATCATGATGCATCTCTCATTGTCATCATTCATCATTCCCTTCTATAGAATCATTGTTGGAACTATCTTGAAATTTGACATGGAACTTCCCTTCTATAGAATTGTTGTTGGAACTATCTTGAAATTTGACATGGAACAAACTATCCATGTCAAATTTCGGTGCATATTAAATGTGAATAGAGTATCCATGTCAAATTTTGGTGCATACAGAAACATTTTGAAAAAAAAACAACGTTGGCCCCATTCACAGGTCATTGTTTCCCATCATGTACACTAGCCCTAGTACAATGTATTTTAATAGTTGTTTCCTTTAAAATTTGACCGATCAAAAAATTAAAACAAAATGAGGAAAAGATGAGATGATATATAGAGTGTGTTGGTCTTGAGATATGATCACTTTTCTTATGGTTATTATACACTTTTTCTGCATGTACATATGTGTTTTTCATATTTTGAAGGATCTTTTTAAATAATTTTATGTTAAAACGGTATGATTGACATAAGGTACGTATGATTCATGTTTAATGACTGTATCGAGTATAATTCATCATTTTTTTACACTTCCAAGGATCGGATTCACGTTTTTTGATGTTACAGGGTGAAATGCACTACATTTCTACTTTCGGCACTCAGTTCGACACTCCTAGCACTCATTCTGGTACCCGATCCGACACTCTGTCCATCACTGCGTATTGCACAAAAATGGAGGGCGACTTGGCAGTTATGGTATTGGTGGCGAGTGATGGGCAAATTGGGAACATGGGTTTTGTTCATGCTTTCCCCCTCTAGATACTAAGCTCCCGACAACTCAGTTTTGGTTGTTCAGCTGAGTGATTATTGGCTTGATCTGTTTTATCAGTTAGGGCATCATTTAATGCAAATTATCGAATTTAGAAGTGGTTCGACCGTCCTATGGTCGACCACTTGGTCTGTAAACATTAAAAATACCATCGATGTGGTTAGATAGTTTTTAAGCAGCAGAAGCATCAATGTGATAGACAAAAATATGATTTTTCTCTGTTTTTCCATTTTACATTGCCAGACTATATAATAACTTTGTTTTTGAGTTTTTATGGTGAATTCATATTGCTGAGCATGTGGTGTTCTTTTAGAAAGTGACCACAACTTGTTGGCGGGCCCACCAACACTCTGGTAACTGTGTTTGTGTTTGTTTATGCATTTCATAGTTTAGTTGTTCTCTTTATTTTCCTGTACATGCATTTTTATTATGTTAATTAGTTTGTTGTTATAATTTAATTCCTTTGACTCTCTTTTGTAGGTTAGTATGATGAATTCCATTAGCATGCATTAATATTGTAGTTAGGAACAGATCTGTAGATCCCTAGACCAACCCCATGTGTATTTAGATATTAGATTACATCTTTATTTATGATTTTAGAACCAAGTTTAAAACAGAGTTTTAATTAGAATAGAACAGAGTTTTTATTTGAGCTTTCTTCGAGAAGGATTTGATGGAAGGATAGGATCAATTTCATGTTTTAATCATAGCTTGCTTATTTCAATTTTATGTAGAATTGTCTTAGCTAGTTGTTGATTAATGTAGTTGTTAGTTTATTTTTTAATGTCATGTTTTAAATTTTTGTTCTTAAGCATCTTCTTATTGCAGTTTGAATTGTTAGAATAGATGTAACATAGTTTCAATTTATGTAATTTCCTTTCCTAGAATTAAATTGCAATTATATTTCTTAGTTAATGGTTGAATCTAGTTTTGCTTACATAGTATAGAAGTACAATGATGATCTTGTTATATTGTTGATGGTTAATAAATGAATATGCAGGGTAATTGACGATTGTTTTTGTCATGGCTAAATTCTCATTGGATTGTTTAATCCATACCTTTAACTTTTCTAATGGCATTAGTGTTGATCTTATACCACTTGAATTATCCTTTGTTGTCAAGTGCCATCGAGATATCATACTACACCAGATACATTAACACAACCACCAACATTATGTTTGAGTTTTCATATATATAAAATACGGTTTTCTTTCTTTCATAGATTAAGAAATAGTTTCCTCGCTTTCATAGATTAAAAGAATAGTTTCATGTTTTTATAGATCAGAAGATATAGTTCCTTGCTTTCATAGTTTCAAAAGATAGTTTAATCGTTGTTGTAGGATAGATGGTCTTTTCTTTGATAGACTAGATAGTAGTTTTTCTTATCATAGGTTCAAGACTAGTTGCTAATCTTTCTTGCTTTCAATTAAATAGATTTCCTTTCATGAATTAGAAATAGTTTTGAGTTAAGAACATAGTCCACTTGCCTCTTAGGCTAGATAGTTGTTCAATGAGAAGTTTTAATTTGATTGCTTGTAGTAGTTAGCTGTCTATTTTCTTTAGTAGGTTAGTTAGTTGTCTTTGCTTACTTGTCTATTTTCTTTAGTAGGTTAGTTAGTTGTCTTTGCTTACTTGTCTATTGCTTTAGTAGGTTAGATAGTTGTTTGATTTAGTAGGTTAGTTAGGTGTCTTTGCTTGCTTGTTTATTTATTTGCTTTCATAGGGTAGTTACTCATTGAATATAGGCTGGCAAGTTAAAGAAGTTTGCTTTTTTCATTTGTTTATTATGCTTAAATAGTTGTTTTTGCTTATTGTTATGAACTAGTTTGCTTCAAGTAGGGTTTTTACTTGCTTTCTTAGAACTATCCATCGATCCTCGGCCCAAAAGTACTTAGGTTACCTAGTTTAAAGTTTCTTAGTAGGGTTTTCTCATTAGATATCTTTGATTGAGTAGATTAGCCTTAGATAGCTAACTTCCTTAGCTAGACTATACTCCTACCAACCCTTCTACATTTGTCATATATTTTCCTACAAATCTAAGTTTACTTACCTCGGGTTGACAATTTAATTGAGGGTTTTTAGTGTGTTTTTAGTGCATATATAACACCCATCATTTTTGGCGTCGTTGTTGGGGAGTTGTCTTAAGGTAAGAAGTAGTTAGGAAATAGATCATTCCTAGACCTTAGCATTAGATTGGTGGCGGGGGAACTTTAGGAGGAGAGGTAAGAACCTGCGAATCTGCTATAGCAGGTTCCCCCAAACCCAATGGTATTTTTTTCTTTTGTTTTTTTTTTACTTTCATGAATAGACCTAGAGACCGAAAAGGTAGTTACGTAAAATCTAAATTAGAACTTACAACCAAGGTTCCTTTCGACCTTTTTGGGGGAAGGAACATTCCACTCATAAGCTCCGCAAACCAATATCGAAAAACAGGAGCTAGCTCAAACCAACGAGCTAAAGTAGTCTCTAAAAGAGACCAAAACATGGAGCACTATAGAACAACAAATTGAAGCATCAGTGATAGTCGGATAGGTGGAAACACCACTCGAGCCTTCCATAGAACAAAACACTCCAAACTTTGTTTTCTTACCACCACCAGGATATCCTAAATTTTTGGATATCATCTTTGTGTGAACCAAGTTTTATCAAATGACAAGATGAATTCAAAGGTGACCATTATTTTGGAAGAACTCTTTCAAATCCTAGCAACAGCTGGGATCTCTTCTTTTCAGGAAGAACACATCTTGACAATAGTCAAGAACTTATCTACCTCTATGGAAATATTAGAAGAATCAAGGTCCTATGAGCTACAAAATGATTTTCCTTGCCAAAATGCGAAGGAAGTTGAAAAATTATTGACTACATCCAGTGGAGAGAAATCATTAAGACCTAAGATTGAGGAGTTCTCAACATCCATCTCAATAGATCCTTTATGTACTTCAGAAATCAATCATCCAAAATAAGAGGATTTGCATAGCATGATGAAGGAGATCATAGAAATTACTATTTATGAACATCAAGATTACATTGAAATTTGGTTTCAAGAGGTCATCAGGCCACAATAATATTCTATTCTTCAACACCTTCTAATGCCAAAACAAGTACGTTGGTTGGTTCTTCATATCCAGGTAATCACTGCGATAAATTTTTCATATATGGATATGAGTATGTTTCTTATCTTGCTCCGAACATGGTTACATTGGAAGAGTTCTCACACTTGATTAAATATTTTACCTTTCTTTTTAAGTAGGGTAGGATAGTAAATAAAAGCTGCATGTTGTTAGTTTATCTTAGATTCTAATGCAACCTCATTTCACATTTTCTTTTACTAAAATAACTATGAGATACATGTTCCTATGAGTTGATCCCATTGATCTCCTTAGTTTATTATATTTTAGAGTGTGGTTTTTGCAAACAATTTTAGAGATCTTTGTATGTCTTTATATCACCAAGGGTAGACAATTCCAAGGAAATATAAAAGAAGGATTTTCTTCAAAAACATTGTTACACTTGAGACTTGTTGTCTGCTAAGCATCAAATGAATAATGACTTGTTGTAGTTAGCCATGTTTTTGCAAAGATTTTCATCTTCTTTTTCTTAAGGCATTTTAAAAAGAAATTGCTCTTGAAAATATTCACCACTATATAAGGAAGTGATATTGTAACCATCAAGCTTAGAGGTCTCTCGTATAGTTTTCCCAAGAAACCTGAGTAAGTAAGTAAAGTATATTTATTAAAGAGTAACAAGGAGGTTTGATTAGCGGTTATTCATGGAAACATCACAATAACTACAAAAGAAGAAAGTGAGTTGAGCCTAGAGATACCTTTCTGTTCTTTCTCAATGGTACCATCCACTACACACGAAATAGCTTGATTATATCATATCTTTAGATAGGCCATATCCGCTTAAGTACCCCCTTACATCAGGACAATCACTAAGTAATATAACAGAAAGTCATCCTCTAACATAAATACCACCCAAATTGAGAAAAAAGAAATAAAAAGTTGTTTTCAGAGCTGTCCCCCCATCTTCTTGCATAAAACAATATTATACTAAAATATTAAAAGATGGAGGGCCAGTCTCTGAGGGTGTAAGAGGATAACCCGTCGGGATACTGAACAGGTCTGCTGGCAGTGGGTACTGGCCTATGGTATGACTAGGTAAACCCATCGGATTAATGAATAGGATTTCTAGCAGAAGGGCATTCTACCTAGAGAGGATGGTAATCTGACAAAAATAAATAATAAATTTAAACTTGTCCTGATGTACGACATTACTTGCAGACAAAGATGACATGAATTATGTATGGTTAAGCTAAGGTTAATGAACTCCATAAACTTGCCATTGGGAACTAACTCTAATATTATCTTGAAACTCTCTTTCCTACCTCTTCTTATCTATATATAGGATCTCTTATCCTATAGGTGGGGCCACCATTTAACCGTCTCGTCAGACCAATCTGTAAAATTTATCTCTACACTTAACAAGTTCCAAATCTTCAGTTATTGGGAGAACTGTCTGGTTTCCTATATTTTTGATTGTGAGGTGTCACAATACTTAGATGTGGGGTAGGGGTTCATGAGTTGACAAATGATAACATTGCCTAGAAGAAGTAAATCTTTGTAAAATTTTATGTGTATTGTTTTCATGATATAGGTTATTACATCAAAAATCATTTTATTTTCGAAATGCTAATTCCATGTGTGTTATAAACTGTTGTACATCTCCTTAACAAACCACTTAACTAGCTTATTGTCATTGCAGACTATTCATTACAGAGTTATGATTACATGCCTTATAACATGCAAGATAGAGGAATGGATTGTGTGAGCACGATGGCAAAACAAACAATAATGGGACACTCTTATCTTGCCTCTACTGCTATTCACTATATTCATGGTATCTGAGGAATCAATTGCCTCAGCCATAAAGCTCCCAAGAGTTGGAGATTGCTGGTTTAAACACCACCATTTGCCAAGAGCAAGCTATAACAGGGTTTTCAAACCCGAATTTTAGAACATCTCTGGAGCTAAGGGATACATAAAAGAGGAGCTAATATAACCCCCCTCTCAAAATAGTAAAGACCTATTTATAATTCATGGCACGAGGATGTGCCATATCTTCGGNAAAAAAAAAAAAAAAAAAAAAAAAAAATGCTAAGTATTGCCCATTTGTATAGAAAAACTAATGAGAAGAGGGTGCAGGATTTCTGTCAGAATTCTATCATATTGTCTTTTTACAATGTCTTGGGATATTATATCAGCAGTTGTTTGTATTAGTATGCTAAATTTTATATTGCTGACATCATTGTGTGTTATGGTCTTACTGTGCATTTTTATGTTTATTCTATATAAGACTTTGTATCCTTAACTAGTTCTTTATGACAATTACAGATCAATAACACATTGTTAAACTCACTATAGATCTGTGTTACACACCTATGAACAGAGGAACAAGGTTAAGTGGATCTGTATTAGGCTAGGTATTTATCTCAATATGGTTTTTATTTGGAGTTTTCTGGATGAGAATCTAGGTCTAGGGAGCTAGGCTAGGGTTTCCAAAAGATGAGTTGCAAAAATAGAATGGGGCAAGGTAGGTATACTCAGTAGCATTTAGGATTTGTCATAGTGTATAGGGTATATGGGGAGACTTAAAAATGGGAATAATATCATGAATCTATTCATAATAATAAGCTATAACATAACATGATAGTTTCATCCAAAATAGTGCAAATAACTTTGAAACAATCATAGGAAAGCATGGAGGCGGCAACAAATTGTAGTAGAAGAGAAACAAGTTTTGAAGGCCTTCCTCTATGAGTTATTTAATGAAAAAGTTATGAATGGAATTCAGAATATTTCCTATACACTCTGTAGTCACTAATCCAAGAAAAAATATACATCTAAACCCTTCGCAATTGATTTGAAAACAAACTGTCCAAAAGCACAGCAACTGTGACAGAAGTGCAACAAAAAAATAGGGGTCAAAGATGGGGATATAAATTTTTAACCATAACCCATTTTACAAAAATATTAGAGTTTTTTGTATATAAGGTTGTTCTTAAGATAAAACTCTCTCAATTTTGTGAAATTAATTCTCAAGTTCTTGGAATATGTTCCACAACATAATGACTAAAACAGGAAATTAAATTGGAGAATTTGATTTTCTGAGATGGGCCTCCAAGAAAGTTGAATATCTCCCACTATATGATACCTATGTAACTAATTAAGAATTTTATTATTATTTGGTATGTCCTTAGAAAAAACATCCTTTTGTTTTCCAAAATTCATCTTTATTTGGCAAAAAACCTGTTTTGAAAATAATGACTAAAACAGGAAATTAAATTGGAAAATTTTATTTTCTGAAATAGGTCTCCAAGAAAGTTGAATATGTCCCAATATATGATACCTGTGTAAAAAATGAAAGAGTTTATTGTTATTTGGTATGTCATTATAAATAACCTCCTTTGGTTTTCCAAAATTCATCTTTATTTGGTCAAAAAAATCTTTTTAAAATGATGACCAAAAGCAGAGTCAAAAGCACAACGTGGTCTTGTAGAACACTTTTTGTGACTTTTCCTGATCCATTTTCTGATGTAGTAGTTCCTGGCCATGTGTCTCT
>JASDQU010373523.1:85339-108966 GCA_032191745.1 Picea mariana
GTCATTATAAATAACCTCCTTTGGTTTTCCAAAATTCATCTTTATTTGGTCAAAAAAATCTTTTTAAAATGATGACCAAAAGCAGAGTCAAAAGCACAACGTGGTCTTGTAGAACACTTTTTGTGACTTTTCCTGATCCATTTTCTGATGTAGTAGTTCCTGGCCATGTGTCTCTGAAGCTTGATGTCCATGTTTTCCTTTTTCAGGAGCATCTCCAAGTGTTGATTGACTCTTCCAAGACAATACTCTCTGTCCTTTTCAAATCTTGCTACAATAATGCCTTCAATGTCTTGTTGACATAGTGAGGGTAGATACTCTGTTTTTTAAGCTTTCCATTTTCAATTGTTAACCCACTTTCAATAAAAAAAAAAAAATTCCCTTATACTTTTTAAAGAGCTTGGATAATATGTCCTATCAAGTGAGGAAGAATGTAACCAACCCCCACAACAGTCTCTTTCACCATGACCTTATCAAACTTCTTGTTTTAGCCGAATTGGAAAAAACAGGGGCAAACTTGGGATGCAATCATTTATCAATTTGTAAAACCTCACTTGACAGTCAAGGCTAGAAAAAATATATCATATCTAAGGACTATTTATCCATCCAAAACCCACTCTCCAAGGACTCCAAACCCTCCTACACAAGCCATTTCTTTACCGGAACAAAAATCCAAGAAGCTTGTTGAAATCCAACCGCAGCCTCAAATCATAACTGAAGCAACACGAGAGGCATAAGAAAAAGTATTCACAACAAGAAGGAGAAGCTTCCAAAGCTGATCCTCTTCAACAAGATTACTCATGAGGGGTAATTTCGTTTTGTTTGCAGTGGAACCTGCAAAATATTAAGTGTGGGGGTAATGTTGGGCCCGAGATATGATCACTTTTATGATGATTATTATACACTTTTGTCGCATGTACATATGTGTTTTTCATATTTTGAAGGAACACTTTGAAGAATTTTATGTTAAAACGGTATGATCAACATAAGGTACATATGATTCATGTTTAATGATTGTATCGAGTATAATTCATCATGTTTTTACACTTCCAAGGATCTGATTCACGTTTTTTGATGTTACAGGGCAAAAATGCACTATGTTTCTACTTCTGGCACTCAGTCCGACACTCCTTCCAGCACTCGTTATGGTACCTGAACCGACACTCTGTCCAGCACTGCGTATTGCAAAAAAATGAAGAGCGACTTGGCAGTTATGGTATTGGCATCCAGTGATGGGAGAATTGGGAATGTGGGTTTTTTTCATGCTTGCCCCCTCTAACTACTAAGCTCCCGACAACTCAATTTTGGTTGTTCAGCTGAGCGATTATTGGCTTGCTCTGTTTTATCATTCGGGGCATCATTTAATGCAAATTACGGAATTTAGAAGTGGTTCGACCCTCCTGCGGTCGACCACTTGGTCTGTAAACATTATAAATACCATCGAGGTGGTCAGATAGTTGTTAAGCAACAAAAGCATCAGTGTGATAGACAAAAATACGTTTTTACTATGTTTTTCCATTTTACATTGCCAGATTATATAATAACTACATTTTTGAGTTTTTATGGTGAATTCATCTTGTTGAGCATGTGGTGTGCTTTTAGAAAGTGACCATGACTTGTTGGGGGGCCCACCAACAGCCTGGTAACTGTCTTTGTGTTTTTTTATGCATTTCATAGTTTAGTTGTTCTCTTTATTTTCTTGTACATGCATTTTTATTATGTTAATTAGTTTGTTGTTATAATTTAATTTCTTTGAATCTCTTTTGCAGGTTAGTATGATGAATTGTGTTAGCATGCATTAATCTTATAGTTAGGAACGAATATGCAAATCCCTAGACTAACCCCATGTGTAGTTAGATATTAGATTATGTCTTTATTTATGATTTTAGAATCAAATTTAAAACAGAGTTTTAATGAGAATAGAACAGAGTTTTTATTTGAGCTTTCTTCGACAAGGATTTGATGGATGGATAAGATCAATTTCATTTTTTAATCATAGCTTGTTTATTTCATTTTTATGTAGAATTGGCTTAGCTAGTTGTTGATTAATGTAGTTGTTAGTTTACTTTTTAATGTCATGTTTTAAATCTCTGTTTTTAAGCATTTTCTTATTGCAGTTTGAATTGTTAGAATAGATGTAGCATAGTTTCAATTTATGTAATTTCCTTTCCTAGAATTAAATTGCAATTATATTTCTTAGTTAATGGTTGAATCTAGTTTTGCTTACATAGTATAGAAGTACAATGATGATCTCATTATATTGTTGATGGTTAATAAATGAATATGCAGGCTAATTGACTACTGTTTTTGTCATGGCTAAATTCTCATTGGATTGTTTAATCCATACCTTTTACTTTGCTATCGATATTAGTGCTGAGCTTATACCACTTGAATTATCCTTTGTTGTCAAGTGCCATTGAGATATCATACGAAACCGGAGACATTCACACAACCACCAACATTATGTTTGAGTTTTCATATATTTAAAATATAGTTTTGTTTCTTTCATAGATTAAGAAATAGTTTTCTTGCTTTCATAGATTAAAAGAATAGTTTCCTTCTTTTATAGATCAGAAGATATAGTTACTTGCTTTCATAGTTTCAAAAGATAGTTTAATTGCTATTGCAGGATAGATAGTCTTTGCTTTGATAGACTAGATAGTAGTTTTTCTTATCATAGGTTCAAGACTAGTTGCTAATCTTTCTTGTTTTCAATTAAATAGATTTCCTTTCATGAATTAGAAATAGTTTTGAGTTAAGAACGTAGTCCACTTGCCTCTTAGGCTAGATAGTTGTAAAATGAGAAGTTTTAATTTGATTGCTTGTAGTAGTTAGTTGTCTATTTTCTTTAGTAGGTTAGTTAGTTTTCTTTGCTTACTTGTCTATTTGCTTTAGTAGGTTAGTTAGTTGTCTTTGCTTACTTGTTTATTGATTTAGTAGGTTAGATAGTTGTTTTCTTTAGTAAGTTAGTTAGGTGTCTTTGCTTGCTTTTTTATTTATTTGCTTTCATAGGGTAGTTACTCATTGAATATAGGTTGTCAAGTTAAAGACGTTTTCTTTTGTCATTTGTTTATTATTCTTAAATAGTTGATTTTTCTTATTGTTATGAACTAGTTTGCTTTAAGTAGGGTTCTTACTTGCTTTCTTAGAACTATCCATCAATCCTTGGCCCAAACGTACTTAGGTTACCTAGTTTAAAGTTGCTTAGTAGGGTTTTCTCATTAGATAGCTTTGCTTGAGTATATTAGCCTTAGATAGCTACCTTCCTTAGTTAGAGTATACTCCTACCAACCCTTCTACCTTTGGCATATATTTTTCTACAACTCTAATTTTACTTACCTCAGGTTGAAAATTTAATTGAGGGTTTTTAGTGTGTTGTTAGTGCATATATAACACCCATCAGAGTGGGTCTATGAGTGATCTTTGAGTATATTCTCTACTAAACAAGGCCAACCACGTGAAGGTGGAAGCTCATATGGCCCCTCCCCCCCCTCACATCACTCTCAATTCCCCAATACCTAATATATAAAATATAAAAAAAAACAAAATTAACATAGCAATCATGCATAGAAACTACCAAAACAAAAACGAAATAAAAATTAAAAACATGTTATTAACCCACATAATTAAAAATTATTTAAAGAGAATAATTCATAAAAAATAAAAGATCTAGTTACGTACCTCATCGACCAACACAACATTTGTATAATCCTTCTTCTATATCTTCTTCTTGATCATCCAACTCGATATTTTTATTAGTATCCAGTTCAGAAACAATGTTGAAAGGATTGATGATATCATCATCATCATCAATGTCATGTTCGAGTGAGCATATCTTCATCGATATCATCATCAAGAACTGGCACATTGTCTCCTATGCCTGGTTCATCTTCTCCGTCTTCTTCATCTTTCGACCCATATTCTTCCTTCTCTAGCTCTACATCATCTTCTTCTTCAATATCATCTTCCTCATCTGCAATATACTTTACTATCCTTCCTCTTGGATCATATCTAACAACAAATGACCAATCCCTCTTACCTGGAACCTTTGAGTAAAAGACTTATTCACATTGACTTGGAAAAACACAACGGTCATTTTTTTCTTTCAAAAACTATTGTTTTAATCATCGGAAATCCATTGGCACGTTGAATAACAGTTCTTTCCTCATCATTTCCATGCATTCATAACCTATACCATTTGACATCGAACAAAACTAATTTGAAGGAATTAAAGTCACACTCAATTATATCATTAAAAAACCCATAGTATCTATTTTCATATTTTTGAGGACGTCTGTCAGTCCTAGAGGAAACATTAGTGACCAGGAATATTGCAGTTATCCCACTATCATAGGTTTTTCTAGTTTCATCCAACTATTTGATGCAAAATTTACGACCATTGCACCATATAGACTTGTGGTGTTTCAACTGTAAGATGCCATACATGTAAAAGATGCATTGTCAATTAATAATAAACAAATCTATATAACTTGGAAAGTATAATATGAAAAAAAAAAGCCTACAGTCACATTAATATAATATAAAATAACAGAATAAAATGGGTGAATTTGATTGTCTTTCCATGTTTCAAATAATATGGTAAATATATTTCCTTCTGTGAAACATCAAAATATCCATTATGACGAGCTTCTCTAACCAATTCAGATAGTTCTTTCCATGATAACCTACCGCCATGCCGTTATTTGCATATATCAATCCATACCTTCATCCAATCAAGATTGTTTGCAATGTATAAATATAGTGCATCCCAATCTTGAGCAACTGATCAAAAAATCACAGTTCACCAATATTAAATATTAGTTATAACCATGGTAAATATTAATAAATGATGAAAGAATAAATATTAAATGAGTATGATCATATACACAAAAAACCGAAAAAATTATTTATTAAAAATATCCACAATTTAATTATCTCTCACTTTCTTCATTGTACCTTTCCCCAACAACTTCTCTCTTTCAAATTTTTTGATGGAGTTCACATCCCAAATGAAATCGACTTCACACATAGCTTGCACTGCTAATTTAGGAAGATATTGACTAATATATATCTTCCTAATATACACCATGGATTCATATACCATATATCCCTCCACCATAGAACCCTCATGACATGTTGTTTGTCTAACCAAAGCATTCAACGATTTCAAGTGGATCTCCACCATCCACATTGACCTTGTGTGTATAGGTCCACACATTTCAATCTCCTCAACTTGGTGTATGAGGTAGTGTTCTTGTGCATTGAAAAATGTTGGAGCTGGATACTTCTGTATTTCACACGTTAGCTGAGGAATTTATCTCTTCCAATACTTTATATCATCTTCATGGATTTCTTTCAATGACAACCATCTATAGATCATGATGCAAGAAAATAACATGTTTCAACAAAACATATAAATACATATTACATTACAAGTAAAACACATGTCATTAAGTACAAAAACAATTTGATTTTTTTTTGCATATGTATTGCAACTACTTACCTCATGTATTTTCCAAGATCATATATAACTTGTTTGACATTGTTTTCAAAGTTGGTTGGGAGAAATAGAGGTATAACATACTGTAATAATAAAAATGAATCGTTACTTGTTCAAAACTAGACAAAAAAATGTATACGAACAATACATAAATATGAATACTAAAATGATTAATTACCTTAATGAAGGTATGCCAATCATGTGTTTTTACCCCACCAAATGCACCTTTCTTCATTAAGATATTCTTTATGTTTGAACAAAAACCTGTGGGAAATTTAATTTTTTGAATGACCTCTTTTACACCATTGATTTGTTTCTCTATTAATAACCGTGGAAGGTTATTTTGGTCTCCATTGTTATTTGATTGGATCACACTTTGAATTGCATGATTGGATTCCCAAATGTCATTACAAATTTTGACAATTGTTTCTTTATCCCTCGTACCATCTATGATTCTCCATAATGTTTCTGTCACATTCTTGTCGATATGCATTGTATCAAATAAATGAACTATTTTTAGGTTCTTATAGTAAGTAAACCTCATGAATTGAGTGGGATAACATTTCATTCCTCGTGGAATCCCACTATTACTACCTTCACAACAACGACATTGATGAAGCATAAAAAAAAATCAGAACACTATTTATCAAATGCGGTAAAATAAAATGAATAATTAAAATAAAATTTCAAAATGTGATTCCATTTACAATGCATAAACAAAATGTGTACCTCGAGGATTAATTCTGTCATATTCCAACTTCCATAGGCGAGGTGTCATTCTTTTTGGTTTTAGTCCAGTCTCTTGTTTCCCATTGAAAATATTTTTTTCAATAGTACGATACTTATGGTTCTTAGGGAGGAAGTGTCTATACTCATCAAACACCTCCTTTCCTAAACATTTTGACCGGTGATATTTCATCTTAGGACCGCAAACTGGACATGCAAATTTACCCTTTGTTTGAAGACCTGCAACAGATGGATTAATGTGAATTATTAATATATATATATATATATATATATATATATATGAAATGATTATTTAAACAACATGCATGATATATTCAATTAATTATATATTATTCAAGCGTTCAATATGGAACATTACATACCACAAAAGTGTGTTAGTCCTGGGGCATCATGAATTGTCCATAAAAGTATTCCATGACATTGAAATCTCTTATGCCCAATTGTTTTATAGATGTCATACATAGTGATTCCCTCCCATAACTTTAGTAGCTCGTCAATAAGAGGCTCGATATACACATTCATATATTTAACTTGGTACTTACCTAATTGTTTTAAATTACAAGAAATTACTACCATGGTATGTATATATATGTAAATAAATAAACAAAAGATGTTATGCAAAAACAAAGAAAAATGAAAAATTTTAATTCAAAAAATTAATGTAAACAAATTCCTGGAATAATCATTGTCAACATTATTTGCTCCCTCTTTATTTACATCCAAGGAGGAATGTTATTGTTGATAAAAAAAATAGGCCACACTGAGTAAAAAAACCGAATATCTCCAAATGGACTAACACTGTCAATTGCCAATGAAAGCCTAACATTACGAGGTTCATCTGTAAATTCTGTCCATTTTGCAGCAATTTCCTAAATGCATAACCATCTGCAAGCATTCGAAAAATGTCATATTCAATTCTCTTTTGTGCATGGTAATCCATAAACTGTGCTATTCTTTGGCACCTTAATAGTCGCTGCAAACGTGGAATTATGGGAATATGTTGGAGAACCTTTCGAAGGATCATTTTTGTTACTTGATCGGTTCAATATCTACTGATACCACATACCAAGCATTTTGTTTTCAATGCATGTTTTCCATAATATATAAGATGATCATCAGGACATGTATCTATACTTTGATACTCCATTCCAATGTCTTTCATAATGGCATGTAAAACTCGATATCTGCAAGGTAAAATATTTGATGAGGGTAACATAAATTCACCTAACAATCTAAAACATAAAAAATAAATAGTTAATGTAAAGAATAGTAATTGTAAATATTGCATTTTTATTTTACACATTAATTAACACAAAACAAAATGGGGAAAAGTCAACCTTTATGTAGATGTGAAGAAACATATTACATACCTTAGTATCTATGTCATACAAGTGTTCGAAAAATGATTCATAACTTTCAAGTTCACCAACAACAATGTAGTGGAGAGAATATTTTCTCTTGACCCTTTATAAGGTCATTTATTTGCATTTTCAATCAAAGGTTCATCATAAATACTATCACTACTATCCCCATGATACTCATCTAGATGACTAAATAAGTCTTGGATCATTTGATTTGTCCCATCATCTTGAACTATGTTTTTATTGTCATCTACTTCCATGGGATTATTAACTTGATCTTCATTATTTTCTTCAAGTTCTTCATATTATACTACAACATAATTTGTGCTACTACTTGGTGTGTTGTGCATAAATTTAGGGAGAAAATATAACTTTATAATTACAAACAATCATGAAATATTATTGGATGTATAAAACAATATAAAATTTTGAGAATGCGATCTGTGCGCTAGGGTTCTCTGCTGCAACCTGAATCTGTCGCCTTCTACTCTGTTTCGTGGCCATGGAGGTCGAGGGAGGGGAACCCCAAGCCCCCTCCTACAATTATGTCACAGGAAAGGAGCACAGCTCCTTACACTTCAAGTGCCCAACTTTGAACTCCCTGAGGGCATGAAGCAACTAATCTGGGAGGATGAAATGCCGAAGGAAAAATCAATGGACATTGATCTTGAAACCAGTCATCCAAAAGCCAAATGCACCTGGGAACCCAAAAAATGCATCCCACAAGCCACGATCGCTCCAAAATACACCATCATCTCTCCAAGAATCGAAGATCAGAAACAATACATGAGAGATTTTTCCCTAATAGGAAAATTCTTGGGACTATGGCCTTCTGAAAAAGACCTGGTCAAATGGATTAAAAAATTGGTGGAAACCTGAGGGACATTATGATCTCCAACTAGGATCAAAAGGATTCTCCACAATCATTTTGCATAACTTGGAGGACAAAAATCGAATCTTCAAGGGCGGGGTGTATTTCTACAACTCAATAGGCCTCTTCCTTAGATTCTAGATGGAAAGATTCAGCCTGGAAAAGGAAGACTTTACCCACGCCCTGGTCTAGCTGTGGCTATACTTGCTCCCACAGGAATTTTGGTTGGAGGAGATTCTCGCAGGAATTGGGAATACCATTGGCAGCTATGTCAAAGCCTCGGAGGCAACCAAGCAATGAAGGTACACTTCTTATGCCTGCATCTATGTTTATTTAAACATCTCAAAGCCCCTTCTTGGAGCCATTATCCTAGATTGTCAACATGATGAGTGGTCCCAAACCCTAGATTACAAACACATCCCCTTTCACTGTCATAAATGTCATGAACATGGACATATTTTTCGTGAATTCCCTCTAAATAAACCACCTAAGCCATCTTAGGAAGACTCTAACAAGACCAAGGAGGGATTCCCCCAGGTCACAAGCCGTAGAAAGCATCAAACCAAGAGGACACCCACCCAAGCCCCCCCTGGACCCCTCACCAAGAAATCCTTTCATGCCCTCCAAACCACGTTGGATACCCCCTCCCCATCAACCAATCCTCTGAAAACACTTACAGCTGTCCAAACCTCCGCTCTGCCCAATCCCTAAACCCCTCCTTCCTCTCAACCTACAATCCTAATGCCCATTCTTCCAAACAATCTCGGCCCAGAAATAGGGGATCCAGATACGAATCTAGAGTATCAAGAACTAGCAGGCATTGGCATGGCCCATTTAGAGAAGACATATCGCAAGCATCAACTATACACCATTCCGCCAGACCAACTACACAAGGTCTTTCTCAATTCTTCAGCAGGCGGGTCAGCCAGAGCCAACACAAATTTGGGAATACAAAAAGAAACCTCAAAGGACCAATGCAATCCTACAAAAGAAGAGAAGAAGAGAGGCAGAAAACCCAAACACCAACTCATTCAAGATGTAGGCAACTTTCTGGTCAACTTAGGTCAAATACATTTGATCTCAAAAATCTTCCCTCCCCTCCAACCCCCATCATTATCATGAAGATACTATCCTGGAACATAAGGGGCCTTAATGCAAAGATAAAACAAGATTTGGTCAAAGATAGAATCAAGAAGGATCAGCTAGATATACCCCTCCTACAGGAAAAAAAATGCGTAGGGGTAGAGGCAAATAGTACTTTACACAGATGTTGGAAGTAGGCTCAGTATGTCAAAGTGGATGCCATAGGGGTAGCGGGAGGTTTAGCAATGCTCTGGAATCCCACCACAGTTCCACTTGACAACTTTTTTACCTCCAAATGGATCATCACTACGTCCTTTCACCTCATTGGCTCGAACAAACAAGGTTACATCCAAAATGTTTATGGTCCCCCCAGACCAGGGGACAAGGAAGCCTTTCTTCAACACTTGGAATGGATCATAGAGAATTTAGGACCCCAACGCCGGATCCTTGGGGGAGATTTCAACATGATCACAAGGTTTGAGGAGAAAAAGGGAGGCCATCTCTCTCTAGGCAACAACAACATAGGTTTCAATAGCACCATCGGTCTCTTAAATCTCATTGATGTTGGAACAGACAATGGGATGTTCACCTGGTCCAATAGTCATTCGGGGGAACAACACATTTCCAGTAGACTTGATCGCTTCCTAATATCTAAAGCTATTATGATGGAAGGCCTATCTTGGAACGCCACATTCATAGACACCCCGGGATCGAATCACTGGCCAATTTTACTAACACTCAACATCAATGGAACCCCAGGCAAGAAACTATTCCTCTTTGAAAAATTATGGTTGAAACACCCATATTTCCAAACAAACATCAAGACATGGTGGGAGGAGGTGGCTATTCAAATAGGGACCCCAATGTATCGGTTCCAACAAAGGTTAAAAAACCTCAAGAAACACCTAAAATCCTAGAATAATTCTACCTTTGGCGACATCTTCCAAGAACAGGAAAAGATCAAACAACAAATGCAGACACTCCAATAGTAGATTCATTCACAAGGGTTGACGAAAGACCTTAAAATGCAGGAAACACTCTTAAACAACTGGATTGCAGAAAGAAGAGAGCACGAGGAAGTACTCTGGAAACATAAATCTCAAATCCAATGGATGAAAGAGGGGGGGGGGGAATACAAAATTCTTCCACAAATCTATGATCCAACGACACCAAACCAATCACATCACCCACCTACTATTGGTGCAAGGTATAGAAATTCAACAACATGAAGATATGGAAAAGGAATTACTTTCTTACTATCAAACTCTTCTTACGAAACCTCCAACAGATCGCTCGCAGGCCATAGATTCCATCCTCAAGAACATTCCCAAGGAGGTCACCAAGGAGAAAAATGAAGCCCTCATGATACCAATAACTCAGGAGAAGGTCGATCAATATCTCAAGGCTACCCAACTAGGCAAACCTCCAGGACCAAATGGCTTCACCTCAGACTTCTTTCACTATTGTTAGAGCTTCATACATGAAGACATTTGGGAAATCATTGAGGACTCTCAGGAAATCCAGAAAATCCCTCGAAGCCCTCAATGCAACTTTCCTCACCCTCATACCTAAGGAAGATAAATCTACCTTCCCATCGCAATTCCGGCCTATAGCCCTCTGCAATGTCATTTACAAACTCCTCACCAAGATTATTGCCACCCATCTTAAACCCATTCTTCCATTCCTGATCTCTCTAGAACAATTAGGCTATGTCAAGGGCATACAAATTATGGACAGCGTGATCCTAGCTCATGAAGTTATCCATTCGCTTCACTCTACCAAAACTCCAGGTATGGTCCTAAAACTAGACCTCTCCAAAGATTTTGACAAATTGAGTTGGAACTACTTAAGATCTTCCCTCCTAGCCTTTGTCTTTTACCCCACTTGGGTCACCTAGATAGTAAATATCACCTCCTAAACTATGTTCTCCATTCTCATCAATGGCGTCCCCTCCAAGCCCTTCTCTCCCTCATGAGGCATAAGACAAGGGGATCTTCTCTCACCTTTTCTTTTTATCCTTTTGGCAGAAGGACTAAGCCACACCCTAAAAGAAGCCATTAAGGACCACTCTCTCTCAGGCCTCACACCCCATGGCATTCCCCCCTCCATATCACATAGTTGATTCGTAGATGATATACTTCTTATGGGTCTTTCCACAGCTAGAGAATCCCTGTGCTTCAAAGCCATCATTGACCTCTTCTGTGAGGCTTCAGGAATGGAGGTGAATCTAAACAAATCCCATTTTCTCTTCTTTAACTCTCCTTTGGAAATATAATTCCACCTCATGCACCTCTTAGGATTTACGCAAAGCATCCTTCCCTATGTTTACCTGGGAATCACCCTCATCAACAACCCACTCAGGAATTCTTCCTGTGACTCCCTACTTTCTAGCTCAAAAAGATACTCTCTCTCTAGATCTTTCATTCCCTCAATCTACCTAGCTGCCTCATCCTTCTTAAATCCATCCTACAGGCTCTTCTGGTCTACATCTTCTCAACCCTGGCGACCCCATATTTCATTATTAATACTTTGAGATCACTTCAAAGAAGCTTCTCGTGGCAGGGTAACAAAGAAGGACATAAAATGTCCTTGGTAAGCCATCAAAAGGTCTTCACTCCAAAAAAGGAAGGAGGACTCGGCCACCGAGACCCAACTATTCTCAATAAGTTCTTGAGTGCTAAAATCTGGTGGAGATGGTTAAAGAGACCACAATATATATGGGTGAAACTATGGAGAAAGAAATATACCCCCACTTTCCTTGAAACTAAACTCATCAGGTGAAATAGACAAAGCATGGGATCTTTGATCTGGAATGCAGCTAGGAAAAACCGTGGACTCATCACCGACCACTCATTTTGGGAAATTCAAAGTGGCTCCTCAGCTTACTTTTGGAGCGATTTATGGCAACAACTCCCACCCCTGAACACAAATCTGGCTCTCATCAACCTCATCCCACTTACAACAACTGCTAGAATTCACAAAGTGATAGACTACTGGAATCCCTTTGACCCAGGGGAAATTTGGCAAACCTGGAAAACTTCTCATGAGAACCTATACATCCCCCCATAGCTCAACTTACGCCCCTTGTAGGAACATCTAGCTGAAAGGAAAATTTCCAGTCAACAAGGTGAGGATATACTCAGATGGGGCCACTCCACCACAGGAGCCTTCAACATTCTAAAAGCTTACTACATAAAAGCGGTCCATAAAACCTTACCTCGAAAGGAGGTTTGGGGAAATATTTGGGATATGAAAACCTGGCCGAAAATCAACACCTTTCTTTATCTAGTGGTGCACAACATCATCCTCACCTAGGATAATATTCACAAAAGAAGCTTCATTGGCCCTTCTTGGTGTCATCTATGTGGTCAGGAGGAAGAAAATCAAAATCACCTCCTAAATCTCTGTCCTTATAGTTCATGCGTCTGGGATCACAGTGCCAGTATCATGAGAACGTCAGATAGGGACCGCACAGGATTAATGGAAACCATTGAGGGTTGGAGAAGCTCGACCTTTCAATCACCCATCCTCAACATAATTTGGTAGTCGATTCCAGGATTAATCCTATGGAACATTTGGAAAGAGAGAAATGGAAGAATCTTCAAATCGATCACTAGGAACTGGAAGGAAGTGTGGAACACAATCCATAACACTATCAATGAAACCATCTTTCTACATCCGTGTATAGAGAAGGACGTCACACCCCCTCCAAATGAATTTCACATTCTCAAGGCATGGAACATCAAGCTCACTCCTACCCCTGAAAGATCAATCACAGTTGCAAGATGAAATACAAGCCACACCCATTGGAATGCTCCGCCCAAATATTGGGTTAAAATTAATTTTGATGGAGCCTCCAAAGGGAATCCGGGTCCAGTAGGCTATGGAGCGGTTATCCAGAATGGAAAAGGAGAAATACTCCATATCCTAGCAGGTAATATGGGACACGATACCAACAACGCTATGGAAATATGGAGTCTCCTCTGTAGTGTACAAGAAGGCTCTGAGCAAGAGTTTTTTCCTCTCATCACGGAAAGTGACTCGCAAATTGTAATAAATCTCCTTACGCATCTGATCAATGGGGAAGACCCTGAGAAAATATCTCCAAGCTGGAGTTCAATCAACGGACTTTGTAGAATAAATTCAACTCTTCAACATCTATGAGTAATAGTCCCATCACATGTAAGAAGAACGACCAATCAAGTAGCTAACTGGTTATCCAATCGCGGTGTCGAGTTGGAGGAAGGGGTATTTTCCTTCTCCCTTGAGGCCAACCCCACACACCCCATAGTCATCGCCTGTAGGAACTTGTCTCACACCAAAGACCAATCCCCGGTTGGGGTGCCACCTTGACAAGATGGAAGCATCTCCATGCAAGGCCACCTGGCTAGGACACATGACACCAGGTGTTAGCCCAGTGTCACATCCTCCTTCAAATCCCCATTGGAATTTAAAAGACCCATCATCACCTTTCCTCTCTCACTCGCACCATGAATCTCACATGAACAAGGACCTATGTGTCTTCATGGCACAACGTCGTGAGACATCCCAATCACTTCAGCTCCAGCTATCCATGTCTGATCTAAAATCTGAGTTATTGACACCCTTGTCTCACTGGTTATCTCGTTTCCCTCTATGCTTTGTTCTCCAACTCTGGTGCAATCCCTCCCTTCTCATTTTGGAGATTTTTGGTGTGAAACCTCCGTTCTGGAGCTTCTCCCCTCCAAAATTTCCTCATTCCTTCATGCCAAGACCCAGGGGTAGACCAAGGCATGGAGAAGCCTGGTACAAGGCCTGAGGAAGGAAACCATCTCCATCTACTCCACCATGTGAAGTTTCTAGCTCTCCTCGAGCAGCTTCCCCCCACTACGATATGGCTTCTTCCCCTCCATTGGCTCACATGGATGTTCACCCATCTACAGAAGGATTTCCCCCTCTTGCCCCTTTGTTATTTCCCTCTCCTTATAAACCACACTGTGATCCAGTCACTGACCTCTCCCCTCTCTCAAGCCCCTACGGCTGTAGGGTCGAGTGGTTTGATCTCTTGGGAAATTTTCTTGGTTATGCACCACCTCCACCCTCCCCCCTTCGATGCCTCTCCTTTCAGTCACCCCCTCCTCATTCCTCCCTAGTTGTTCCACTTTCTTCCCCTCTTCTGGTCTCCTCTTCCTCTTCTCCTCTCTCCAACCACCCTTCTCTTTTCTTTGATAGGGACGATGAGAGAGCTGAGCTCATGACCGCTCTGAGAAACATTAAGAAAGATATAGAGGACATCAAAGCAACCATGCATGAAGTTCAAAACAGGGAGGAAGACCATTGGCACAGAGTGGATACAGTGATGGTGTCTCTTCAAGACCTTCAAAGAGCCATGGCTGACCATGAGAAAGGAAAATCTCAAGCAACGCAGGTCTTCGTCGGGTCACGTCTAGGTCCAAGTTACTAATGTCTTCCCATGCTCTTTTTCAGTTGGTATCAATATTTTAGCCCTATGTGGCACAATATAATTTTTTCGTCCATGCGCATGACATCTGGCCTTGCGTGGCCTTGTAGCACAATTTATATTACTGTTTTGGACAACAAACAACGGTGGTTTCCCATTTGGGCACCGTTAATGTTTTTTGAACTTGGACACCTAGCAAAGGTGGTTTCCCAACAGGGCACCGATGCCAGGTAGTTAACTGCCTATGAAACATATGTATTTTTGACCAGGAATCAATACAAACTCTAAATTACAAAAAAAAATAAAAATAAAAATTGAGAATGCAATAAATATTAAAAAAAATAATGAATGTATATAAAGCTAATTACCATGGGACGATATTAATTTGATCCCATGTCCATGTGCCCATATTTTCTACAATGTTTTTTATATGTTGCTATTAAAACTCTTTCAGGATGTCTAGCACAACAATTTTTGCAAGGGAAATAACATTTACCGTCACCCTTTTCACCCTCTTTAATTCTTTTCCCAAATCTAATTTTTTCTAACATTCTTCCCCATGGACATATACTGAAAAACAAATACATGTTTTTTGTTCGCCAAGAAGACCCGCTTAAACCCTTTTTGAAGTGTCGTTATTATAGAAAAATTGTCGCAACATCCATAAAATGAAACATATTTATAGATTTTACAACATCGCAATTTCAATGATAGTTGACCAAATCAAAGTTGACTTGGTCAAAGACTAGGTGACCATTGGGAGGGGGAAAGACTAGTTTCCATAATGTTGAAACTGCGACGACTATTTTACCAATGTCGAAAGAGAAATGAAAATCCAATGGCGTCACAATAGAGATGCCTCTGTCGCATTAGCGACATGTGTTTGTATTACTCTCACTTGTGATGTTATCGGGAAATATGGAAAAAAAAATAAAATTTCCTCTATTTTTCGATAGTATGGCCAATTTTGTCCACAATGTCGTAAATAGAACGTCAAATTTTTTCCAATATGTACTAGTGATTCCATTGGTAGCTCGAATCATATGTCATAGTCTATGCGATCAAGAAGCACACAACTTCTCCCAATTGATCTAGTAGTCTCCATGACAATGATCGAGTAGTACACAACCACTACAATATCATCCAAATAGAACAAGACTGCGTTGATCCATAGTTACAAAATTCAACACACCCTCTTAACTAAGGAGGTATTCAAAATGACCATCTAAGTATTCTCAATGTTGACAATTTTATCTATTAAAGGGTTATATCAAATCATCATGAAAAGAATCATCTTGGATAATAAAGGAAACATCATCCAACATCAACTCTCTAGGCCATACTTCATCTAAAGTAATCGGACATGATGATATAATTAGTCATGTGCTAAAACCAATGCACTCAACTAAGTGTCCCACAATTTTCACGCACTCAATTGAGTGTCCCATGACTATAAGGACCATTCTTCATGATTAGGTCACCATCTGTGCCACATGAAGAATGTCAGTCCTCCTAGATGTTGAAATCCATGGCATGGGATACAAGGACCATTCTTCTAATCATGTCATTACATGTGCAATAGAATAATTTCAATCCCATATAATTTTCTTTAATCACGTCACCATATGTACCATAGAGAAAATTCCAGTCTTATATCAACCTCCCTAATCAAGTCACCATATGTGCCTTAGGGGGTGGACCATTCATCCTGATCATGTCACCAGTTGTTCCACAGGAGAATATCAGTCCTGGACCATTTTACGTAGAAAATATCAATCCATGATACATCAACAATATGTACATCCTAGACCATTCTCCATAGGGAGAATGTTAGTCCAAAACCACACTGACTATCCATGATGCAAGAATATAATCACTCCCTCTCGACCAAGAGATTAATCTCCACAAGCCCTAGCTTGTCCCTGAAGTATAAAAACTTCCCCTTGGACAAGGGATTTGTCAGAATATTTCTTGTCTGTTCGTCGGTGGATATGTACTAGAGATTCACTTCTCCCTTCTAGACTTTATCATGGATGTAGTAGTACTTGATCTCAATGTTCTTCGACTTGTCATGGAACACAGGGTTCTCTAAAATCCTCACACAACTTTCATTATCATAGTATATCACAATCGAATCCAACACCTGACCAAACAATCCAGAAACCAGCTTACAGAGCCATACTACTTTTGTACATGCATCACAAGCTACAATATACTCTTCCTCTGCAGTGTTGAGTGTGAAAAAATTCTACTTCCTACTAGTCCAACAGATCATAGAAGTGCCCAAACTGAAGCATACTCCTGAAGTGCTCTTTCTGTCATCTACACTCCCTCCCAATCAGAATTTGTATATCCTTGCAACTTCACATATCGATTCGAGACATATATCAATCCATATCCAACTGTACCATGTGGGTACCTCAACATATGTTTTGTTTCTATCCCATGTATATGTCTAGGCTCAAACATGTACTAACTCAAGGTGTTCAGCGCAAAACATATGTCTAGCTTGGTATTAACTAGGTACATCAAGGATCCAATAATATTTTGATACATCATGGGATCCACCAAATATGAAGATGAATCACTCATGAGCTTCATATTTATCATCACATGTGTGGAATTATAGTCTATCATCCCGAATCTCTGTAGGATATCATCAATATATTTTCCTTGGCTAATCTCATCTGGCATTTTCCACACCTCCAATCCCAAGAAGTAATGCATTAGACCTAGATCCTTCATCACAAACTCTGAAGTGAGCTCCCTCTTGCACCCATATCTAAGATTCTCATTCCCTATAGCAAATAGGTCATACACATATAGGATCAATGGGAAAGCATACTCAAGTTCATCAAATAACTGTATGATCTAGAATATCATGTCCTATATTATTGCTCATACAAAGATTCCTTCAATATGAATACATGAGACTCCTTCTCATGTACCTTTGTGTCTTCTCTATGTACACTTCTTCTATTCTACTGTAGCAAGTGTCTCGGCATGATCTTCTCCCTCTTACTGTGAGAATCATCTAGCCACAAATATTTATTTGTTCTTCTTTATGCTTCCATCTGCAACATGCTTGATCTTGTAGATCAACTTAGAAGTCACCATTGACTTCAATTCTAGTCTCGGAACTAAGGCATAATCCATATCCCAGTCCTTTTGACTGGCTTCCTCCTCTATCACTATAGAAAAATATACTGAAACAAGGAAATCATCCTAGGAGGTATCATATCTCCTCGAAGCCTATGAATCTTCAATATAGCCTTCTCAAATCATGCCACTTGTTTTTCAGTCCTAGAATACATCTCTCTCTTACATCTTAATCTGAGGATGAATAATTTCTAAATGAATGTCTTTAAGCCATTGACTCTATCTGAGATCAAGATCACTATGAGTCTGCATGCTCCCTTTGAAGCTTGAATTCCTCTAATTCTATATAATCTCTAATTCCATCTTCTCCCTCTACGTGTTCTGAACCCCTTTGATTTCCTATGGACTGTCCTTCTCCTCCCTACTAAATATTGAGGGTTGACTCCCTCTAAAATCTAGCTCCTTCTGAGTTGTTACTTGGTGGGGTCACCTGCCTCACCACTGGTGGATTCATATACTCTTTCTCATGATATGGCTCATCGATTCCATATATCTACATCCCCTTTTCATCCTAGAAACTATCGTGGGACCATGTTGGTCTCTTTTTGGTCACTGCAACGATTATCGGTAGGCCCTTATGGCTCTACTGAATCTTCTTGTTGATCTAAAGGGTAATCAACTTAACTAGAGTGATCTATACGGTCATCTTCAAAGCCTTCTTCTCCTTATAATAGATATCTATATGATATAGTCTACATCTTTGGAATTACTCTTCTTTCCAGAAGGTTTTGACCTCATCCTCTTCTCCTTCATTACATGGATGTGTACGGTCATGTACACAACTCTATGTCTATATAGTCAGCTACATGTCTCAATTAGAGACCATCTAAATTGTTTCCTCCTACAACTATCATTACAACTCCTTCTTAGAGATGTCACCTATGACCTTCCTGGAACAAGAAACAAGAACAACAACATCTCCATGGTAACCTCCATGGAATTTACAATATAACCTTCCTGGACAAAGTCAACAACCAAGAACATCTCCTAGATTAGATCAATTCATATTGTAAATAAGTGCATTTATTATATTAATATTGAACAATGAGAATTTACTTAATGATCATCATACCAACAATATTCAACTATTACAAAAATATTTTATAGCAATAGTAGTATTAGAACTCTAGAGACTGTTATTCTAGTTACAACACTTACTTAAGTTGTAGCAATATAAAATATCAAACATGATATGAAAACCTGGAGTCTAGTTATTGCTATCCCATTTGAGTTGTCATATATTGTATGAGACATAGTCATTGTTGCCTCCAAATATGAGTGCACTAGATCTAATATCACTTTTGATCTAACTTCTTTGATAAATGTCCTTTTTCCAAGTGTACGTCTCCTGCAAACACCCTCATGATGTAAATTATATACAAGTGCATACCTTTTAAACTTGTAGTTCCATCCAACATGTCTTCTAATATTTTAAACTTGTAGCACCATCTAAATTTTCTTATAATCTAATACATTTAACAAGAAGAAGTTAGAAATGTGAATCCAAAGGTTGAATGTCCAAGAAAATGTCAACAATCCTAAAACCTTTAAAAATTCAATTTTGACGAAAAGTCAATCTAAGAAGTGCAGTAGGTGCGCTAGAGTAGGGCACGTTGATTAGTGATGGATTTTGTCCCAATCGAATTTATAATAAGTTCTCAATGAGATTTATAAGGAAAAATGTGAAACGACAAATTGCATGTGCAACAACAAATCTCAACAATGTGGAAAATCTCACAATCTTGCTTCTAGTGGTTAGATTGTTCTGAAAGAAACCTGCTCTGATCCCATATTAGATTTTCATTAGTTTCATTAACATTATATTTTCCATAGCATTTTTATCTTCTTTTAACATTTAATAATCATATATTGATATATATATATATATAAGTAGTAGATAAACAAGCACAAGAGGACACAAATATTTATCCTGGGAAAAACCCAACCAACTTTTCTTAGAGATAATATTCCAATACAACCATTATAAATATCTAATCACAAGAGTAAACCAACAATGAATAATCCTGATAAAAAATACTTATCTTCTTCTTGTCAAACCTTAGAAAAGATAGACAATTGAGCCAAAACAGAACTATCACAAGATAGGTGCATCACTAGCGCACCACATAACTAGAACAACTGGAAACTGCAGCTGCAGTTTCCACTACAACTACAACTTCTACTGTAACTACAACTGCTACTGCAACTGCAACTACAACTGGCATGAAGAAAATGGGAAACACCACACAACCTTAGCACAAATATTCCAGAGGTATCACACAAGAGAGATCACCAAGAACAACCAATAATATCCTTCCCTAAGTGGGGCGCACTCTCCAAGAGAACGAGAACTTAAAAGTAGAGAAACTGCAGTTGCAGTTGTAGCTGCAAATTCCTAGTGCGCATTGCAGAAGGAGAATTGTGTGGCAATACAAGTGAACTGACCCATATTTATATTTATAATAATTTGGGTGCATTTCTAGGGCCAACTTCTTATTCTGGGTCTTTAAATTTACTTTATTAATTCTGTGGGTCAACTTCTCTTCCTAGAAATTATATTTCCTCTTTATTATTGTTTCCTGTGGGCCAACTTCTCTTCTGCAGTAATATATTTCACTTTATTCTTTTCCGGGGTGTTCTTCAATTGTTCAATGGTCTTCCTTTGACTTCTTGGAATGTTTTTCTTCTCTAAGAAAAGTTGTCTAGGAGGAAAATACCTCCTACAACTACCAAAACATCAACATAATGTACTTGGTAATTTCTTATACAGATCTTTCTTGGTCTTCATAGATGACATTCTGATCTATTCTAAGAGAAGAGAATAGAATGAAGAGCACCTCAAGTTAGTTCTTCAAGTGATAAGAGAGAATAATCTCTATTCCAAGTTTAGTAAGTGTGATTTCTTTTCTAAAAGAGTTAATTACTTAGGCCATGTCATCACTAAGGAAGGAGTGGTAGTTGACCATGAAAAGATAATATCCATCATGGATTGGACTACACCGAGGGATGTCTCTGATATCAGATCCTTTATGGGCCTAGCAAGATACTATAGGAGGTTTGTTATGAGGAAAATATCTCTATGGATAGGGGAAAACCACAACAGATGTAACAACACCCAAAAATCAAATCTAATCTCAAGTGTGTTATATAAATGAAATGCTAACAAGATAAGGCTAGAATTCTACCTCGTCTAGACATCCAAAGAAGACCACAGTTGAGCATGTGAACTAAATATTTACACCTGTAACTTGTCTCCAAAAACCAAGATATGCAAGAATATGGTAATGGTATATAGTATTAGCATATAAATTATCATAATCAATTAACATTCATAACAAACAATCCCATGGAAAGAAATGCAAATATTTTCAAGATATCAATTGGATGAGAAGAGAGTATTTGTATTAATGTAATCAACAAAATTACATCAGTTACAAAATTCTGCAACGGAAAATATCGGAACTGAGAAAATAAGTCCCTCTAGTTGGGCCTCCACCACTTCAATCCTCCACAAAGTCAAGCTCACATGTAGGAGTCAATGAGGTTCTCCATCACAATATAGGAAGAACTTAGGGGATGAACACAAGAATTCCATACTTTCAAGGACAAAGGGATGCAGACTCAATTGAGGTAAAATTTCTCTAGAGTATGTTTTCTCTCTATGATGAATTGTGCATCTTCAAGGTTTGGTTATGGCTCAATTTATAGCCTCTGAATGGAATTGAATGGTCGATTTAGAGCATTTCTAGTATATGGAAGGTCAAGGATCATGGATCCCATAACATGGCATGGAATCTTGATGCAACTTTAAGTTTTTTGAGATCCAAACTCGAAGTACGTGGGATGTAATGGAGCAGCCCACATACGTACGTGTGCTGCATAACTAGGAGGTCACGTACATGTATAAAAATGAGTATTTTAAGATGTAGAGTGATACAAAAAGGGGAAATGAAGTCTGCAAAAGGAAATGGAAGTCCATCAGAGCAAGAAGAATGGAGTGTGGAAAATTTTTCTATAACATATGCCCCCTAATGTGTGAGGTCAGAGGATTATCTCTGATGGTCGAAATACATTATAATTCCCAGTAGTGGAGTAATGAAGACTCGACTGGAAGTACTAGTTATCATGAGAATATTAAAATCCATATTGAATTTTTACACATGGATTCCAATATGAATTACATTACAAATCCATGTTTATATATATCAAATATTTTTTCATGGCCATGAATAGGAAATACAAAATTGACATATGCCATAGGATGTCATAGTCATGAACAAGACACAGTGGAGTCTAGTCTCAAAATCAATCGAAGATATATGTATAAAATGAAGCACAATCTGATATTCCATGATCATTGAATCCATATAGGTACTATTCCAATGAAAGACAATAAAATATATGGGGTGTTGCTACTATAAGTTGGAGGTCCTTTACACTATCCGTTGAAGGTGCAAGTCTACATTATGTGAATAGAGGAGTTGAATTCAAACATAATGAGACTTCATTTGATTATCGTTCATTAAGGTATACCATTAACAAACATGAGACAACCCACCGATAATGAAAGTAGGTGTCAAGGCACCAAGTACATTCAACAAGTGTGAATAAGGGTGTTGAGGTTGAACACTTGAAGAATCCATTGATCAAGAGATATTTATGTATTCCCAACTATTCATGGAAGGATAAACTGCCACCAAGGAATATAAGCCTATAGGTACTCATAGAACTCTAGATCTCAATTCCAGAATATATAAGCTGAAGTTGATGGAGGGATACCCATTGAAAGGAGAGCATTAAGGAATTAAGGTATTGTTGAACCCATTTATTTCTTTTCTTTTCCTCCACCCTCATTCTATTTTCCCACTTCTTTTAATACCCTTTCTTCCCCCCTTATATATTTTCCCTTTTCCCATTTTCTCTTTATCCCTTATTTTTCCCTTTCTTGGAGTTACTATAATTAATCATTTCCACATTTACAGACCTTCAGAATCATAGACTATCTCACTTTCATTATCGTCCATTCACCTATGCATAAGTCTACCCAGCACTTAGAATTATTTTTTGTCTTAGAATTTTGGGATTTCGGACCTACATGATGCACTTGCACTCTCTCCATTGTTTACCCGATACTTTTCTATACTTATCCATTCCATAATTTCAGACTTCTAGACCTTCATGTTGGAAATATGTCTATAGAAGAGATGACGCAAACTGTCAAGGTTGTCATTGATGGAAATCGGTTGGTTATGGAGCACGCACAAGAGAACTGGAAGAAGAAGCTAGATGATGACAAAGCAATATCCAAGTGGGGATGTTGAGATTGGGTTCCACTCGGAAGAAGAAGCTAGATGATGTCAGAGCAATATCCAAGTGGGGACGTTGAGATTGGGTTCCACTCAGCGAATTGTTCTACAAGAGGAGACCCATTTTGTTAGGATATCCAAGTGGGGATGTTGAGATTGGGTT
>JASDQU010373524.1:5329-20361 GCA_032191745.1 Picea mariana
AGTGATAGTGTGATAGTGGTTCCATCATTCTACTTCTACTTTAGGGTGGCAAGACGGGGCAAGGACAGGTGGTTGTAGCCACCTTCCAGTTGTAGCCGGAGAACATAGGGGGTTTTAGCCTCCTTCTGGTTGTAGCCAGAGAATTGGGGAGTTGGAGCTTCCCTCAGGTTGTAGCCTGAGAAACTAGGGAGTTGTACCCTCCTTCCAGTTGCAACTGGAAAACAAAGGAAGTTGGTGCTTCCAATGAATGTAATTCTTCAAGACATATAAGAAAAAGCATTCCATGGTTTTCTCTCGATTTGGGTTTCCACGTAAAACACTGGTGTACTATGTATGTGTATGATTGTTCATTTGTTCATTTCTTATTTACTCTATAGTTATTGGATGATAATGATTCATTGATATAACACTTGGATTATATGGTTAAAAAGGAATTAAATTTCTCTATTACCGATTCACCCCCCCACTCAGTAATCCAACACCTATAATAGTACTTGAAAAATTATTAACAAGATTTCCCTTGGAGGAATTACATAAACTGTTGAAACTAAGTTATGGCATATTAACCTAGAAATAATTCCATTTCCGATTTTCCCCTGTGTGAATTAAGACAAAAAGACAACTAGTTTCCTTTGCTTTGCTTGGAGTGTTTCATGATCATTTTATCTATGACCCCACGAGGTGAACACACGAGGGTATAGGGTTGTGAGATCTCATAGACCTTATCCTCAGAGGTACCACTAGATGGGTTGGGGGTTATAGCATTGTGACTTTATCCTTTTATGTTTTTCTTCAATTTATGCATAGTCTTGTTTAGTTAGTCTTTCCTGATAGCTACGCAAAGTCCTTCTTCTGTGCATACTACACCGAGTGCCTTGCAAGTACACATTGAACCCTGGGTTGACAAATTAAGTGAAAGAGTGTAAAATGACACAAAATAATTGGGAATCATATTTATACCTCGTAATTTTGGCGTCATTGCCCGGGAGGAACTCAAGGAATTAGGACTTTTTCCTTAGGATCATTATAGGAGAAATACCAAGCAGAAGGGAACTCTAGGGAAATGTCGACTACCCCTCTAATATCCCTTTCTAAGGATGTTGTGCATTAAAATCATCATAGGATGCATGAGATAAGTTAATAATATTTTCTATTGTGGCGCTTTAAGATACACCCATGGTACTAATCTCTTTTGCAAGAAGATTTGAAGGAAGAAGAGGTATTCCACTAGAAGAAAAATCAAGGAGAGGTTATTTGAAGAACGTATGCATTCTAAAATTCACAAGCCTTCCATTGATTTTATTTGGAATGCATTGAATAACATCTAAGTTTCCCGGAACAAGTGTGGAAAACTCTCATTATATCAATTTTGTAATTTAGATGATGAGACACTCTATGGATTCTCTAGGAATCCCATGATGGTTATGTTAGGATCTCATCATCTCATACCACACTTGAACTAGATGTTATAACAAACAACCTCTGACTATTTCATTAAAATTTAAGGAGGTACGCTTTTGATTGTGAATTCATGAATCTTGGAAGACCTCTCATAGATTTGAAACTACAATTCTTGATGTCCTAGGAATGCACATTCAAAATTTGGCTTACAAAAAATTAATTATATCTTTTGAATTATGATCTAGGTCAAAGTTTTGGTGGAGAAGAGAATCACATTAAGAAAAACACACCTACAAAAAATCAACGATTACCTCAGCCCTACACCTAGACCTTTTGATCCTAGGCATATTGACAACTGCACACTACTCATTGTTTTGATGATGGTTGTGTTCCTAGATCAACTATTTAAACCATCATTATACATGAATCATAATGCCATGAGAAAAATGTGGAAGTTGTTTCACGAATAATGAGACACTCTATCGCTCCCATGGTGGTTATGTCAGGCTCTCATTATATCAATCTCAGAGATAATTTCATATTGTTTGTTCCCATGATGATTATGTCAAGATCACATTATCATTATACCACGTTTGAATTAGAAATTTGATTTTATTCTTGCTTCAGGTATTTTTGCATTAACCATAGGATCTTGCGAGGGTCATATCACACAACCTAGGAGTTGGGAATTTGCAGTTTTTGGCATATGGGTGCATTACATTGAAAATTTTACACCTATAAAAATTCACACAAACCCAAATTATCACTTGGAAGAAACAACTTGTTGATCATATTCTCGTGGCATCTGGGATCACTAATCTTACTAAGGACAGAGTTCGGACAATCAATTTTCATTAACTAAATGGATAGATATTTAAAACATGTTTCTAGGGTGTATCCTCCTACGAATCTAGTTTACAACCCAATCATCTCATTATGATATCGTACAAGAAAGTTATGCCCTAATTACTAAGTCCATATCATACGTTGATACAACTCTTTGTTTTCTAGGCTATTCTTTGGTATATTTTACCCATAAATTATTCAATTTTGAAAAACCTGTTTCTATTGGAGATACCTACATGAATTTATTTTCATATCCAATTAGAATCAAGTCAATCTGTCATCAAATGAAAATTTATTCTGAAAACCATGATTGTTGGTCAAGGATAGAAATAAGAGAAGAGATGTCATATAGCATGTTTCTTAACATTTTTGATATATCATTTCAAATCAGTTTCAAAACATGTTTGTACTAGATATATTTGTATGATTGTACTTTAATTTGGCTTCGGAATCACTTTGATCGGACTTCAAATGAAGAATTTATAATCGAATTAATGTTGGGTAGTCTAGGCTGGCCACCACTCCTCAGCATGTAACAATGAAAATTTTTCAATGAATCCTTTAAGAGATCTATTTTACATGCATTAATTTCAATCATTTTGGTGTTTATTGGAGGAAGAAATTCATCATATCTATTTTCGTCCATAATATCACCTTGTGTTTCAAGCAAAATTCTATTTTTTGTAGGTCAAAGAAGGATCATGGAGGTTAATCTACAAATGAGTGATTTTCAAAGACAAAATTTCATGAAATGGGCATGTCACCAAGGCATGAAAACAAGTGTAATATCATGTAATGTTGAGTTCTTTAACGAGCTATGTCTAAATTTTGTTCCATTTTTCAACCAACACCAACATCAAGACTTTTCAGATGGACGGAGAACAAGACAATTGAGGAATTGATTTTCAAACTAAAGACCTGTAATATAGAAGTCAAGTCTCATTGCTAAAACAACAATAACACTGCTACAAAGACCTAATGTTCATCATACTCTTTCACCAACACCATGGTATGCCCATGCATTTTCTTCTTCCCAACTCAAAGCTAATTGCATGTTGAAGTTAATAATTTTTTCTTTGCCTATGTGGTTAGCTTTGAAAGCCAACAATTTCCTCGGAATATCATTCATGTGACCACTACTATCACATCATGACTTAATCCCACTTCCTTACTCCACGAGACTTCCATAAAGTCCTGCTCTGCCCACTCCTGGCCCACCCAATAAAGTATTTTGGATCACTTACAATGCCAAGCTACCTCTCTAGTTTCAATAGTTGTTGAATAAATGGAGCTTGTTGCTACGAATCCAATAAAGGTTTTTTACTATTCCAATACAAGTTCTAAGAACAAAATTGGTATTGTTAAAAAATACCAATACTTGTGAAGTACTACTAAGGCTGAAAACATACAAGTTGTAAAAAATACAAGTTCTAAGGACAACATTGGTATTGTTACACAAAAACTAGTACCAATAATCCATGTGGTTATCACACAAGAACCAACTACAGGGGGGAGCTCATAAAAGAAGAAATAGGTGTTTTCACACAAGAACCAAAACCTATCATCCATGTGGTTGTCACACAAGAACCAAACACCATATTGCTAAAGAAATAGGTATTTTCACACAAAAACCAACACCTACCAACCCCGAGGTTGCCACACAAGAACCAACCTCATAAATCTCTATTGTTTCCACACAAGAACCAACAGCAAAGAAATTAGTTGAAGAAATTCTCCAAGAGGAAGAGACTGTCACCCCATAAGAACCTATAGAAGAGTAAGTTGTTGTAGAAATGGTCTTTCCTCAAAGCTTCATGAAGATATCTCAAAACTAGGAGGAGATTTTGTTGATAGTCCTTGGTACAGATTCTCAAAGATGTTTCTCTTTTCCATGGGAACTTGTGAAGAACCTGCTACAGAAAATCATATGCTTGCTGCAAAGTTCATGGAATTCTTAGGTAGGTGCATGTATGCTTCTTCTTTCTCTTTGTTTATCATATTCATTGAATACTTTAGATTTGTATTTGGAAAACCACTTAAGCCTCTTTTCTTTTCTATCATACTTCCTTACCATTTGTTATTTTTCTGAGGATGGAAAAAGTCTTCAGTTTGGGGGAGAGGGGTACCATCACCTTTACCTTCTAGGACCAAGCCATCATTTTTCATGCCCATACCATCCCTATCCTTCTTCAACATAAAACCTTTACCACTTCATCTGAACCATGACATCATCTTACTCCACTTCCACAATTTAAATCCATTCCAACACCTCCCTAAATGTCCCAAAATGAGGACCATAATTTTTTCAAGGAAGGACATTAGTGTTTTTAAATCAAGCATCGATGTTTCTACACAAGAACCAACATCAAGAAACCCTATTCAGAGAAAATGCATTTAACGCAATGATGTTCTTAGTTGTTGTGGTTTGTGTGGGCCCGACGTCTTAACAAAGACGTGGAGGCAGTTCTACTAAACAATTGGCATTGGGCTAAGAAGAAGGATTTCAAACTTTCTTTTATTTATCTGTGCATGTTTTCTTCCAGCATGAAAATTTGTGGATCTATATTCACATCAGTTCTTATGAGTTAATAGTGGTCTTGAAAATGTCTTGGAATTATTGAAGTTAATCAATGTATTGAGTCTATCCAACTCAATATGAAGTATAGTGGTTTTGTTAGAATTGGATACTCTAATGAATCACTTGTGAGAGAATATGAAAAATCCAAGACAATGATTTGACAGTGACACTAAAGATCCAAAGTTGAAGATATAGATGAAGATGCCAAATATGTAGACAATAGAAGGTCTTGTTGTTTTCACACAAGAACCAACAAAAGGAGCCAACGAAAAAAAAACAAAACCAAACATTGTTGTTGCTCCACAAGAACCAACAAGAGAAAAATAAGTAGTTGATATGGAAAATCCGAAGAAATGAACATGCTATCCCACAAGAACCATCAAGCAGAAATCAAGTTGAGACTCATTGGAGAATACATTACATACGTTATGAGGATTGCAAATCATTTCTTACATGTTGCGTACATTTTACAAAGGCACTTGTTCGGTTGTGAAATTCATAGTTCAAAGAAATGTTGTGCACTACATATAATTCCATGCTAATGGAGTATTCAAGAATCAATTATGTTACCAACCTCTTCATTCGTAGCCACAACTACAGACTTAGAACACCCATGTTTCAGACCTCCTTCTATCATGTTGTTTTGAGAAAAAGGCCATTTATTAGTTGTTGTGGATCTATCAATTTGATACAAATTTCCTCTTGTAGGGTGGTCCATGGAAACTTAGAGCAACACAAGTACTTTGGGCATATGCAGACCAGCAAGTAGAACTAATTGACAACAAAAGAAACATTATAGTCTTGTGTCCACTTACCCTATTTTCTTGTGAAAATTTGAAGGAGACCTCATGACTTGATCTATGCTTCGAAGGGGAGCCATTAAAGGGAGAAAAAAATTGATTGGTATGCATTGGAAAACGAGGAGCATTATTCAGTGTGTGTCCTTACAGCTTGGTTGTCGTGAAGAAGTAGGGTTGCATGAGGACATGTAACATATTCAATTTGGGGGAAATGATGAGACACAAAATTACCATCATTTGAAATCCTATTTTCCTTATTTTCAACCATTTATCGTTTACTTATAACAATGTCTTATCCATTTTAATTCTCATATGCAGGATTTAGGCTCAAGGTGATTTTCCAATTGCATTTCTTAATATTTAATTGGATTTATGATTAACATTAGGGGAAGTAGCATGTTTTGTATTTACTTTTGAAGTGACAACTCACGTGTGAACAAGTTGTTATAGGGTTTTTCTTTAAAGTCATTAGTAGCTGATACAAGTGCAGGGTTTTCATGTGTTCAAATCTACTTCATAATCAAACTTGTAGAAACCTGCTACACAATCAGACCTGTAGCGGTTTTCTATGTAATCAGACCTTTCACTTTACCTTGTTCATTTGCTAAAGACTCATCCTTTACAAAATCCTATCTTTTTCTAAGGAACAAGTGTTCCAAGTTCCTTTTTAAATATATAAGAAGTATACAAGGGTATTTTAAAGAAGATATATCACATTTTACATGGTTCCAATATAACTCAGCATTAAATATATCTAAGTATCTGAGCATGATACTAAGTCAACAAGGTTCCAACATTTGATTTTAAGTGCATAATTATGGCACTTAATATATATATCAAATCCAACGTTATTATATCATTAGAGTTAATTAATATCCTAAGTAAAGTTAAAGGAATTAAAATTAGCAGCAGATTAAGGAACTAAAATTAGTTAAGGTGTTGAGTATCCAATGATGAAATGAAGGAAACAAGTTCCAGTAGGTGCAACAAAGTTCTAGCCATATGGTTAAAGAAATAATTCTTCAACAAACTAATTAAATCACCCAGCACGTGCTAAGCAATCAGATAAGTCACAACCTACTTGCAAAAGTTGATGAAACGACTCTGTTGTTTTTGGAGGAATTAGTAGGTCTAGAAGCCACCTCCAATTGGTTGATATGTAACAATTTATGTCCAATCTAATCAGAGTACAATAGTAGTTTGATTGTTAAAAAAATAGTAGGGACTGGTCGCTCCATATTTGGGCAACTAGATCCCCTCCTCTTGTATAAATATATGTGTGCTAGTGTCTATTGAGGTGTACGTGTGGTCTCATGTTGTAGTCATATTGTTGTGTAAGAGTCGAGAGCTCAAGTTCAGACTTAATAAATTCTTATCTATATTGTGTGTGTGTATTGTTGTCCATTGGTGGTGATTTAGGACTAAGAGCATATGCCTACCTATGAGGAAGGACACACTCACAGGTAAGGTTATGTGTTGCATACAATATTTTTGTGATCTTAGATAGTTGTTAATTTGATTTTGATTTAGAATTGCATAATTTTATCTTTGTTCCAAACCTTGGTTTCACAATGGCCACTGTTTTTATGATGCAGAATGATAACTAACTATGATAGGACTTAGATCTATGCAGAATATTGATATCCCTATCAGTCATTACTTATATTAATATTGTATACCAAATATTTGCCTGTATTTTTCACCTATAATAGTACTTGGAAAATTATTAACAAGATTGTCATTAGAGGAATCACATAAACTATTGAAACTAAGTTATGGCATATTAACCTAGCAATAATTCCATTTCTGATTTTCCCCTGTGTGAATTAAGACAAAAAGACAACTAGTTTTCTTTGCTTTGCTCTGAGTGTTGCAGAATCACTTTATCTATGACCCCACGAGGTCAACACACGAGGGTATAGGGTTATGAGAGCTCAGAGACCTTATCTTGAGAGGTACCACCAGCTGGGTTGGGGGTTATAGCATTGTGACTTTATCCTTTTATCCTTTTCTTCGATTTATGCATAGTCTTGTTTCATTATTATTTCCCGATAGCTCGGCAAAGTCCTTCTTCTCTACATACTACACCGAATGCCTCACAAGTACACATTGAACCCTGGGTTGGAAATTAAGTGAAAGAGTGTGAAGTGACACTAAATAATTGGGAATCATATTTATACCTCGTCATTTTGTTGTTTTTTTCAAGGAGGCACTCAAGGAATTAGGAATTTTTCCTTAGGATCATTATAGGAGCAATACCATGCTGAAGAGAACTCTAGGGAAATGTAGAATAACCCTCTGATATCCCTTGCTTAGGATTTTGTGCATTAAAATCATCATAGGATGCATGAATTAACTTAACAATATTTTCTTTTGTGGTGTTCTAAGAGCCACCGATGGTACTAATATCTTTTGTAGGAGGCTTGGAAGGAGGAAGAGATATTCTACTAGAAGAAAAATCAAGGAGAGGTTATTCGAAGAAGGTATGCATTCTGAAATTCACAAGCCTTCCATTAATTTTATTTAGAATGCATTGAAGAACATCTAAGTTTCCCAAGACAAGTGTGGAAAAATATCATTATATCAATTTTGTAATTTAGATGATGAGACACTCTGTGGATTCTCTAGGAATCCCACGGTGGTTATGTCAGGCTCTCAACATCTCATACCACACTTGAACTAGATGTTATAAAAAACAACCTCTGACCATTTCATTAAAATTTAAGGAGGTGCACTTTGATTGTGAATTCATGAAGCTTGGAAGACCTCTCATAGCTTTGAAACTAAAATTATTGATGTCCTAGGTATGCACATTCAAAATTTAGCTTACAACAAATTAATCATATCTTGCAAATTATGAGCTAGGTCAATGTTTTGGTGGAGAAGAGAATCACAATAATAAAAACATGCCTACAAAAATTCAATGATTACCTCAACCCTACACCTAGAACCTTTGATCCTAGGCATATTAACAACTGCACACTACTCATTTTTTTGATGACAGTTGTGTTCCTCGATAAACTAATTAAACCATCATTATACATTAATCATAATGCCATGAGAAAAATGTGGAAGTTGTTTCATTAATAATGAGACACTCCATGGCTCCCATGGTGGTTATGTTAGGCTCTCATTATATCAATCTCAAAGATAATGTGACATTTGGTGTTCCCATGATGTTTATGTCAAGATCACATTATCATTATACCACGTTTGAATTAGAAATTTGATTTTATTATTGCTTCAGGTATTTTTGCATTAACCATAGGATCTTGCAAGGGTCATATCACACAACTTAGGAGTTGGGAATTTGCAGTTTTTGGCATATGGGTGCATTACATTGAAAATTTTACACCTATAAAAATTCACACAAACCCAGATTATCACTTGGAAGAAACAACTTGTTTAATAGATTCTTGTGGCATCTGGGATCACTAATCTCACCAAGGACAAAGTTCGGACAATCAATTTTCAGTAACTAAATGGATGGATATTTAAAACATGTTTCTAGGGTGTTTCCTCCTATGAATCTAGTTTACAACCCAATCATCTCATTTTGGTATTTTACAAGAAATCTATGCCTTAATTACTAAGTCCCTATCATGCACTGAAACAACTCTTTGTTTCCTAGGCTCTTCTTTGGTATATTTGACCCATAAATTCTTCAATTTTGAAAAAATTGTTTCTATTGGAGATACCTACATGAATCTATTTTCATCTACATTTGGAATCAATTCAATCCGTCATCAGATGAAAATTTATGGCAAAAACCATGACTGTTGGTCAAGGTTGGAAATAAAGAGCAGAGATGTCATATAGCATAGTTTTCAAAAACATTGATACATCGTTTCAAAACAATTTCAAAACATGTTTGTACTAGAGATAGTCGTATGACTATACTTTAATTTTTCTTTGGAATCACTTTGATCGGACATCAGTCGAAGAATTTATAATCGAATTATTGTCTGGTAGTCTATTTTGGCCGCCACTCCTCGGCAGGTAACATTGAAAAATTTTCAATGAATCCTTTAAGAGATCTATTTAATACGCATTAATTGCAATTATTTTGATGTTTATTGGAGGAATAAATTCATCATATCTATTTTCATCCTTAATCTCACCTTGTGTTGCAAGCAAAATGTTAGTTTTTGTAGGTCAAAGAAGGATCATGGAGGTTAATCTACAAATGAGAGATTTTCAAAGACAAAATTTCATGAAATGGGCATGTCACCAAGACATGAAAACAAGTGCGCTATCATGTAATGTTGAGCTCTTGAACTAGATATGTATAAATTGTGCTCCAGTTGTTGACCAACACCAACATCAAGATTTTTTAGATGGACGAAGAACAAGACAATTGAAGAACTGATTTTCAAACTAAAGACCCGTAATATAGAAGTCAAGTCCCATTCTAAAACAACAATGTCACTGCTACAAATACCTAATGTTCATCATACTCTTTCACCAACACCGTGGTATGCCCATGCATTCTCTTCATCCCAGCTCAAAGCTAATTGCCTTTTGAAGTTAACAAAGTTTTATTTTCCTATGTGGTTAGCTTTGAAATCCAACAATGTCCTCGGAATATCGTTCATGTGACCACTACTATCACATCACAACTTCATCCTACTTCCTTCCTCCACAAGACCTCCATAACTTCCTTCTCTACCCACTCCTGTCCCACCCAATAAAGTAATTTGGCTCACTTACAATGCCAAGCTACCTCTCTAGCTTCAATAGTTGTTGAATAAATGGAGCTTGTTGCTACCAATCCAATAAAGGTTTTTTCACTATTTTCCCATTGCTAATATTGTCTAGCACACCTTCTTCATTATCAAATGTTTAACCATGTGCTATGAACATTGAAGTATGTTTTCATCCTTAGTATTACTTCACAGATCCACCCTTGCTACAAAAGAAGCAAACAAAAAAAATGCAAATTTATAAGGTCAGCATTGGTACTGTTACACAAGAACCAATACCAATAATCATTGTGGTTGTAAAATGACAACCAACTACAGGGGGTAGCTCATAACAGAAGAAATAGTTGTTGTCATACAAGAACCAACACCTACCATCCATGTGGTTGTCACACAAGAACCAACCACTAGATTGCTAAAGAAATAGGTTTTGTCACACAAGAACCAACACCTACTAACCCTTAGGTTGCCACACAAGAACCAACAATAAAGAAATTATTTGAAAGAATTCTCCAAGAGGAAGAGACTGGCGCCCCACAAGAACCTGTAGTAGAGTAAGTTGTTGTAGAAATGGTCTTTCCTCAAAGCTTCATGAAGATATCTCAAAACCAAGAGGAGATTTTGTTGATAGTCCTTGGTACAGATTCTCAAAGATGTTGCTCTTTTCCGTGGGAACTTGTGAATAACCTGCTATAGAAAATCATATGCTTGTTGCAAATTTCATGGACTTCTTAGGTAGGTGTAGGTATGCTTCTTCTTTCTCTTTGTTTATCAAATTCATTGAATACTTTAGATTTGTATTTGGAAAACCACTTAAGCCTCTTTTCTTTTCTATCCTACTTCCTTACCATTTGTTATTTTTTTGAGGATGGAGAGGGGTACCATCACCTTTTCCTTCTAGGACCAAGCCATCATTTGGCATGCCCATACCATCCATATCCTTGTTCAAACTAAAACCTTCACAACTTCATATGAACCATGACATCGTCTTACTCCACTTCCACAATTTAAATCCATTCCAACACCTCCTTAAATGTCCCAAAATGAGGAACAAAAGTTGTTCAAGGAAGGAAATTAGTGTTGCTACATCAAGCATCGATGTTGCTACACAAAAACCAACATAAAGAAACCCTATTCATAGAAAATGCATTTGATGTAGTGATGCGCTTAGTTGTTGTTGTTTGTGTGGGCCCGAAATATTAGCAAAGAGGTGTGGAGGAAGTTATACTAAAAAAATTTCACTGGGATATTCTAAATGTGTATTTCCTGTCCAAAATTATGTCATATCAAATAAAAAGACAGTTCTCAAAACAAAATAGCATTAACATCATTAAAAACCATATTTTCTATGAGAGGCGGTTTAACTCTTTTCACTACTGCTCTCTTTTGATCTTCCTAATGTTTTTCCTTCTGTAGCAGCTTTAGGTTGATTGGAACCTTGAGGAGGGATTTAGTTGATGACATGGGAGAAATTATCCTTGAGGTGGATATGGGAGGACACTGATTTAGATGAATTTTCAGAAGAGTTATGGGAATCGACCACTTCTTTCCCTTTATCAATCTATGGTTCAGAAATAGTGGTTTTAATCCTTTTTCTTATATGTGAAGACTGGGATGGTGAAGTAATACAATCAACTTGGGCATTTGGATTAAATGGAGGTGGAGGAGGGGGAAATGGTAACAACATTGTATGCCACCCATTATGATGTGCATCAGGTTGGTGGATGATCTCTTGCCATCCATCATTGGCGGGTGGTTCTGTTTGCATAGAAACATGAGGGGGAATACAGATACCAAAGAAATTTTGGTGTGGCTAGAAAGGATGCATTTCAGGCCCAGGTTGCAGAATTCTTTGTCCAACTAGATTGAAAAACCCATCTTGGAAAATTTGATTTAGTTATTGTGGATCAACATCAAAATGTATTGAGAATCATGGACTTCTATGGCCTCTTTGTCAATTATTTACTCTATCTCTATTTACACCTCTTCCATTGTTTCCCCTGCTAAAGAAACTCATCCTAAAGCAATATTTCAATCAAAATATGAAAACTTTTAACAATCCATTCGTTAATACTCTACCTAAATAAAATCAAATTGTCGGCTCTATCATTCGCAAACAAAATCACATGCCATCCATCCATTAACACAATTTCTCCAAATCCAATTTAATACTTAAGTGCAATTGAACGGGAATGATAGGGTTGTTGGGAATATGAGGGGATTTATAATGAATGAAAAATTGGTAGCATGGACAGGAATCAACAATGAATATTGTGCAAGCAACGCAAAGCCCTTTTCTTCCAAAAACAATATCTTCATGTCACACTTTCCAACCCATAATAATTATCCAATCCTCTTTAATATTTTTACTTTCAAAATGATATTCAAGATAACATAACAAGGGATTGATAAATGTTATTATGAAGGTGGTGGGTGTATAATGAGAGAAAAATGAAACAATGAATGGGAATAGTGATTATTGTTATGTTACAAAAATAAAATTGATTAAAAATCAACATTACCAATATCTACAAAATTATTTGAATATTCATTGTTTTCCATGCACATTTATTTCCAAAACTTCCACCAAATTTTGTTTGTGCCATAGCACTCTTTTAAACTTCATCACACAGAATCTACAACCTGGCAACAATCTTTTTATATTGTGAAATATACAACTCAAGTGAAATTTTTATGATTATTAAAACAACAAATTTCATTTCTCCTTTTAAACTATCATAAATTTATGTAGGAGATTGTTTACAAAACAATTCAACTCAATCATAATCTTACAGAATGCTTCAAAACATCATGAGAGGAAGAGAACGTAAGGCTATATTCTTTTGTTATATCACAACCTCCAATAACAGCTGCAAACAAACCAGGTTTGAAACCCCCTGTGACTCTGGTGGACATTGTTTCCATAGCATTCCTTTTAACCCAAAATTTTTCAAATCACCTCATAGATCAATAACAAACGAGTCACGATTTTATGGGTGACATCAATATTTTTGACTATTGAGTCGAAAAATTAAAAAATACTTTGATACTAGGTTCATAATCTTTACTTTTCCACATTATCGGGCGGGAAAACAAGGTTTGGGACTAACAAACAGGAACAGGCCTCAAGGTATGGCTGCAAGAAAATCCAAAAAATTTACTTCCTAGAGTGACTATAAGATGATATGCAGGGCTCCATCACCCTTTTTAAAACAATGGCAAGGATTATATGAAATGACTGCGAGAATTAGAAAGTGTGGATATGCAGTAAGGATACAACACAATAATCATGAAACCGACTATGGGTCAAAAAGCTCAACAAAATTTTGAATTTAGCTTTCCTTTTATTCATTCACATGTATATTGTAAGAGGAGAAGAGGCTTGGAGCAGGCATATAGGTGTAGGGTTTGAAACATGGTTTGCGGGCAAAGAAAAACCCAACTCTTTTCCATAAAAATGACAACAAGATAAAATGCACAAGCCACCCATAACATCCAATCCATGATAAAAATAAGACTACACATCCTCCAGGGTAAGGGTGCTACACAACAGTCACAAATTCCAACTATTTATTTTATTTTACAGAGGAAACCCTCAAAAAATAATCATATGAAATGAGCGAAACATAATCATCTTCACCCACATCTATTTTCCAACCACCACATCATAGTAATATCACTTTCGCCCGAGGCATATACAACCACATATTTCAAACAGTATAGAATGTCGAACGCTATTTCTAGTTTGAAACATTTAAATGCCAATCGGAAGAAACCCAATTCAAAACATGAGTTACACGGCCAAAATGCCCACAGTAAATCCATAAAAAAACTTCGGAAAAAAAACACATTCTGCATGCAAACTATAAGAGCCAACATAATAATTTTATCTGGATCAAATATAACCATCATGAATGGAGAGATAAGAGCTAACATACATGTGAGAAAAATGCCAAAAAGATTAAGAGCACTACTATTTTTCCGCCAACTTCCGAGCACAACTAAGGCACTGCTAACCAGAGTAGAAAACGAATGTGAGGAGAAGTGAAGGTGGTAGATTTGAGATAGGGTAAGAACAACGTGCAGTAAATGCACGTCGCTTCCCCTATTTTCACATTTAATGCCATCAACCACAACCAAAATTAGAGTGTTTCCAACTCCCAAAAACATTGTTCCAAACATAGAACATCGACCATCATATATCCAATATCCATATAACATGTCATTTCCAAACTCAAAGTTGAATCATCCTCTCATATAAGTTTCATAACAATAATATTCCAATTTAACACTTAGCATCGAAATAACATGTCCCACGTTCTTTTCTAGTGGAGTATTACATTCAACATAATAATCATTTTCCCGTGTATGCAAATATACCATGAGCTGCATATGGCTTATATTTGAAACAATATATCAAAATCTAAGTGTAGTAAAAGTGAAATCAAATTGATATCACCCTTAGCATCCATTAATTGCACATGGAAATAGATTAGGATTTCCACTCTTATTCTCAAGCTATGAATATTTCTCATAAGGTAATTATGAGCACAATAAGAAGAGTGATTTTCGTCATTATTTTAATCAAGGGGTCCCACCTGTATAGTATTATTTAAGATATATATATGTAATAATTTATTGCAACTTATTTGCAGGTAGGAACTTTATGTTGCACTTTTTTTAGGCATCAACAAATTGGCGACTCCA